>JARHVA010007768.1:470000-605000 GCA_037957365.1 Torreya grandis
CAAAATTATCTCTAAAGTACATGCACACACCCACATGTGAAGTAAATTCCTATTCATTTGAAAAGAGTTCAATTGGGATCATTACATGATGTTCATTATGCGAAGTATAATGCGTATGCATTATGGCTCGACATCTCTGAGCCTAAAATTCAAATAATATGTATGTGTTATGTTCATAACACGTATGTGTTGTGGAAAATATCCACAAATTTATCTCCCAACTCTGTGCACACACCCACATGCGAAGTAAATTCCTCTTCACTTGAAAAGAGTTCAATTGGGGTCATCACATGATGTTCATTATCATCATGCTCAAAAAGATCATTATGAATAGATGTTTTATTATATTGTGTTTTTCCATGTGTTTCATCATCAAATACAAATTCATTAGTTACATGTTCTACATATTGAGTTTCATCATTCAACAAAGATTTATTAACTCTTACCTCATTTGAAGATGTTTCTAAATTAATTTCGATGCAATTGGGCATGCTATTTTTTATTGAAATATTACGTGGTCTAGAAGAAGTACCTCGCCTTGTTTAAAAGCTGTTATGAATGCTCTCGTATATTCTTGTATTTTTCTTTATTTGTTACATCCTTAATCGGTCTTTTGAGGAAACTAACCGACCTTATGATCTATTTTTATGCTTTTAAGTCCAAATATGATAAAAATCAAACAAAAATTGATGAATTTATAATTTGAGACAAAGTAAATGAATAATTAGTTGACTCTCAATTATAAAAACTAGTTTAAATCTTGTAAATTTCAGAATGGTGGGGTGAAAATCATGAGGATAAAAGTTTCTATGATATTTTTATGGAACTAAAAATGGAGTGCAACCTTTTTATACCATGCCCACCCTTTTTAAGAGAAGTTGAGAGTGGAGAAATACATTTATATCATGAAGATAAGAGTTTTTATCAATTTTTTATGGAACTACAAAGGGCGTGCACCTTTTTGTATATCATGCACACCTTTTTCTAAAGTAATTGACAGTGGAAAAATATGTTAAGAGCATTTTTCGTTGCAATAATAGACACACCCATATAATAACTATAAATTTCAATTTCACACATTTCCCTCCAAAAATGTCTTGGCTTTAGGCTTGGGGGATCCAAACCTAACATAAAAACTTGTTATAGACTAGCTAACATAAGTTTTACTAAATTTGTATGTTTTTAACATTCTCGCATATACATTTGAATATATATATTTATTTATTTAGAAAAATATAATTATATAAACTTTTAAATGAGAAAATGTAATTTTTGAATATATAAAATTTTAATGTTTAATTGTTATTCTTAATTATTGCTTAATTTATATATAACATATTTTAATATAATTCATGCATATATATGTTCAATTTTTTTTTCTCCAATACCATGATGGATTCACTATTTCAAATCTGTAGTCTTTATAAATGTATCATTTTTAAATTAAATGAATAAATTGATTTTAATAACATTCATAAGATTCAGATGTTTATTGCACCAAGAGCATTTAAGAAGAATGTTTCAAACAATTGCTTGAAAGATAATTTGTGAAATGTTATTTTTTAATTGTTGAATTTTCTGTTATATTATTTTATAAAAAAAAATGTTTTTCAATTTTTTAAGTTATTATAATTCTGGTACTACAATGTAGTGTTAATCTTTTTTCTATAGAATTGTTAATTTTTCAGCATAATCTTTAAGATCTAAAATAAATATATTATTTTTTTTTCATAATTGAAAATCTTCTTATCAGTTTAACATTATTTTCAGTTGTTTTTCAGATAATTTTTAATAGAAGTCATGCAGGTTGGAGATGCGGGGAATCGAACCCCGTGCCTCTCGCATGCGAAGCGAGCGCTCTACCATATGAGCTACATCCCCGTTGTTGAGTTTCTTAATATGTTTTCAATTTAATGAATTGTTAAATATAATATTTTTTTTTTCAGGTGAGCAAAACGAAAATAAAAGTATGTTCGTGGCTAGTTGTGCAAGGCAGTTGAATCGCTGTGCAATGGTAACGCGCTATCAGATTCCCTGTCAACATATAAAATATATGCATTGCAGTAGAACTTTATACCCCCCTGTGGGGCTCTAGAATATTACGTTTTACCATCTCAGCTGGATGGGTGCTTGATTTGTGGATACTCGTTATAATATTATTTATTATCTTTCCATATTTACATGTATTTATGTGACCGTGAACTTGCCTCTCAAAGTTACATTATATAGGTGGCTGTAGTTTAGTGGTGAGAATTCCACGTTGTGGCCGTGGAGACCTGGGCTCGAATCCCAGCAGCCACAAATGGCAGGTTTTCTTATTTACAACGTGGCTCTCGAAATTGGGAGTAATGATAAGAAATAAATATAATTTATCTGCATATCACTGTGTGGTGATTTCATAAGTAATTCGAACTGTTCTGGGGAAGAACCTGGTCGGAGGTTGCATAAAAAGTCTAGACGGAGGATTTAATGTGGACTTGCGTTGGAAGGCGGATCCTTTTGCTTCCCATGCCAGACTTCAGAAAGATGGGTGGGACGCCATTCTGGCAGCACCTTTGACCCCTTCCTATAAATCGGCCTTTGTAGAGACCAAGGAGTTGATCGAAACGGATAACAGCGTGGCTGTTTATGTTGTGTTTGCTGCTGAGAAAGAGGTTGAAAGGGGTGTTTTTAGTTGGACAATTAATTTTTTTTTTAAATTTTTAATATTTTTTTGTTAGAGATTTATGTGATTTTTTGAGAGTGTGGATTCCATTAATTTGCAAGTGATGGTTAAGATTAATCGTTTGAAAGGGTGGCGGCATCAATAAATTTTCACTATAATAAAGATTGTTACAACGAAAACCACTCCAACGCTTGCCTTGGACTTCTCGTGCAGATTGAAATCAACAAAGAGAAGATTCTCAACATCCATCTTTTAAACTAAAAGATGTTAGTAGTATGTAATAGAAGCATTAAGGTTGATAGCATAGGAAATGTTAATAGGAGTTCTTGTGATTGTGGGTTTAATAACATTCGAGTAGGAATTTCGATCATCAAGCTCAACACCGTTAGGGTGTCTCTTCACCCAGGTGTCTCAACGTTTACTGACCCAAGGATTGTGAATTTTTTTACCATTTTTTGGACTCTGGGCCAAACTGTAGTATGGTTCCCTATGATGGGCAAGCTTAACCAACACTCACAAACTGGTTGACTTTAGTTGGGCAACCAATCAATTTTTTTAAACATTTAACACTTTTTGGTATGGATTTATGTGATTGGTTGATAGTGTGGACCTCACTAGTTTGTGAGTGCTAGTAAGATCACTCCCATATGATGGTTTGGTCCCCTCTAATGTGGTCATGTTAATTTTAATAATAATTATAATACAACAGTAACAACGACAAAGAAGAAGATAAACTTGTTTGGGAGGATACGTTAGTAGTGAACTCGTTAGATTATTGAATAAACAAACATACTTTCAATATTTTAAAAATGGGCTTAGGTTTCGCTATCACTCCTCAAACTATCCCCAAAGAAGACTTTTATTGTAGATATTGATAGTGCTTTAAGAAGTCTTCCTCTAAACGTTGCGGAAGAAGTTAGGCAACACTGCATAGTGGCAATACATCATGCCAAGCCTCCATCAAGGAACATTTCTAAAGAAGAATGGGGAGCTTTAAAAGCTTTAAACAACAACAAAGGCATTGTGATCCTCAAGGTAGATCAGGGAAATGCCACTATTGTTATGAATCATAGGCATTATGATGCCAAAAATGGAGGAACACCTCAATAATAATGGCAACTACCAAAGGTTTGACCATAACCCTGTTTCTAACATTTTTAAGAATGTGAAGAAAGTTGCCAAAGCTTCTTCTTTGGATGTCTTGACCAAGAAAAAAATGATACATAAGAAAGAGGTAATCCCTAGGGTCTATGGTGGCCCAAACATCCACAAAGAGGGGAATCCTTTAAGAGCTATTGCTGACACAACTAATTCTCCCACCTATGGTCTTATAACTTTCTTAGCATATAGATTGAAACTGTGAGGGGCCCATGCTTCCTCTTTTATTTGTGACTCAATGGATATTGTGGAATTTGTTAAAGATAAAAGGTTGAGAATAATAAGGTGTTAGTCAATGTTGATGTGGTGTCCCTCATCGCCAAAGTTCTTACTGAAGAAGTGGTGGAAGTGGTCAAGGCTCTCATAGAAGAAGAAACAACTATGTTGGTCACCTTGTGTCCAAATTCAACCCTTTTATCCTTTAAGGAGGTTATCTATGAGCAATGCAAAGGTATGGTGATGGGTTCACCTCTTTCCCCTATTGTATCAAAACCTCTTCATGGAAAAGTTTGAAGATAGGGTTCTACACTCCTTTCCTCTGAAGCCCAAATAGTGAAAGAGGTATGTTGATGACACCAATTTGTGTTGGCAACATGACCAAGATAGTTTGAAATATTTTCACTCCTACCTTAATAATTTGATGTCGATCATTAAATTCACCAAGGAAACTAAGGTGGAAGTGAACCTACCTTTCTTATATGTCCTACTTTCTCAAAAAGGGGATGACTCTCTAGCTAAGAAGGTCTATAGAAAAGGTACCCACAAAGACCTCTACGACATTCCTATTTACATCATCACCTGACACAAAAAGCAAGGGTGATAAAAAATCTAGGCACAAGAGCTTTTGGGATTTGTGATGAGAACAACTTAGATAGGTAACTTGAACATTTAAAAGTAGTTTTTAGAAGAAATGGTTACAAGGGAAAGCAAATCACTACGGTTATCAAATAATTCATGGATAATGTCGACAAACATAAACAAAGGGAGCCCTCAATTGGCAGCGCAATAACATTCTTACTCTACGTCAAATAGGTTTCCAATAGGATTGCAAAAGTATTAAAATACCAAAATATCTAGACCACTTTCTTACCCATTAATAATGTAAGAATATCTTTAGGGTCTCCGAAAGACCCTCTAGACCCTAACCTACACAACAAAGTCTACATAGTTAAATTTTTTTTTGGAATCTTTTTCATTGAAACGGGGAGTTCCATCAAGACTATAATCAAAGTAGATGTCGTTGATATTTGGCTAGAAAAGCAAGAGAATTTGGCTTTGATTAAGAACTTATGCAAAGCCAAGCATATAAAACACTGAGGTTATCAATGTGGAAAATAATTTCCAAAAAATGAAAATTAAGAGAAGCTATTGAAATAAGTAAAAATTTCTACAATCTAAATAAAAACAAAGGCTTAAAGATATATTAGATGTGGAGACCTATTGTTAACAATTTAAACGGTAGGTCATCTTACGATGCACTTTACATTTTTTTCCCCTCTCTTATAAACAAATACAATTTATAGAGTTTATTAAATTAATTTATTAAATTTTAATTAATTTTTTCATTTTAATTATATTATTATTATTATTAATTTAATTTTATAAATTGATTTAGTAATTTATTAATAATTATATTGATTTATTTATTTATTTTATTAACTTTATTGACTTATTATTTTACTAATTAGTAATTATACTTTGATCTTAATTCAATCATAATCTTAATAACTTTTAAAATTGTAACCATTAGGGTTGAGATATTTAGTTTAGAAAAGTTTTATTTGTTGGGTCACTTTTTCCAACTCTTATCACATTGAGGTATAAGCTCACATAGTTTTAAAAAGGGAGGTGCACTTAAATTTAAAAGTTCACAACTATTCTTTCATTTAATATTTTTTTGAAACCGTTATTTCTTTCTCTATTTAATGAAGTGTGGGCATGTTGTTTCATTATAGATCTCTTTCTCATAATGATGAATAACTTGTGATGATAGTAAATATTTAATTAAAAATAAGTCCATAATAATTCTAAAAGTTATATATTTATTTATATGAATTGTGAAAGCATAAAATCTATTTATCATATACAAAATGTTATCTATTCATAAAGTGTTTTGACTCATAACTTGTATATAAAAGAGTTCACTTGCCCAACAAACCACCTATTATTAAGAACACATCACATGTAAATTAAAAAAAAAAGTCACCACCATATTTAAAAAATGCAATTTTTTTCACAAAATATCCAAAAAATAATATTTAATAAAGTTCAACATTCCAAACAATCCCTCTTTTCTATCAACAACAAAAACACTTATGAACAAACACTCAGTTATTTTTCTATCCTTTTTCTATCCAAACATTAATCCAAATTTTAATTAACTATAAAATATCATATAATATCAATGCCCATAGCAATCCCCCACACTCCAAATCTTAATTTCAATATCAATCTCATAAAATAATGTAAAAAGTTTCACTATGAGGCAGTACAATTTTAACTTACAAAACACAACTCCCTTGCAAATTCTTCTACACATCCTTTAACTGTTGCAAGCCTACATTTCAAACAAATCGATGTTTAGAAGATAAAAAAATCCATTCTTAAAAACTTTTATCAGAGGAGGTCAGTCGAAGGACGCTGCACACATTTTGTAGACCCACAACCACCTATTAACTCTTCTACATATCTTCAACTACTGCAAACCTGCATTTCCAATTCCAAGAAATCTCTTTTAGAGAGTAAGAAAATATAGTTTGGAAAATACAATCTTAACTCTCAATTGAAATAGGATGACAAAATGCAAAGAGGAAATGGGTCGCAATGTTAATGCATTTTGTTTGCATGCTTTAATTTATAAAATAATATGATCAAAAGATACTTATCATTTATAACTTAACCAAATAATTGTCGTTTAACCAATACTAATTAAACATTACACAACTCTGAGTTGAAATTATATAGTGATACATAATGAAGGCAATCTTGTCAATGAAGAAGTGCCAACTGAACATAAAGGACAAACCCAACCAGAGTACAATGAAGGATATTAACGCAGAACATATTCCCACTTCAATTAAGAAGTAGAAAAACACAGAGATGAAGAAGAAATGAATAATGTTAGCAGGCCGCCATCCCTAGAAAAATCCACTTCATGGATGAAGAGATAAACAGTTACCCTTCTCAAATGACTTTGCAATTTTTACTATGCTTACTACAAACAAGGCAACCCAACTCCTGAAACTTTGGACCCATTTCATGACTATGTAAGAAAATATATTTATAAGCATCCACATAAATGTAAGGAATCTTAACTATTCTCGGCTTCTATTTGGACTCTTTTAATCATCACTAATTATGTCTGTTTTTCTGTCAGATTTTGCTTTGGAATTTTAGGTTGCCCCCTAAATCGATACCTCAAAATTTGGGCCTCTAACTTATATGGACGGGATCGGTGCATATGCCATCTTTTCCGGGCAGGATTGTCAGTCACCTGTTTTGACCATCATTTCCTATTGTATTGTACTTATCATGCACATTGACTTTCATATTCTAAATTATTTTGTGCCTATGCATCATTGGATGTCATGTCTTTTTGTACATGTGTTTTTCTAATTTGATGGGCACACATGTATGAAGACGCAGTTACATGTGATACAATTCAAACCCTGTTTCAGTGTAAGAGGGTGATGTATTAAGATGATTCGAAGATTATCTATAAGGACCAAAGATGAATGGTCTCAATTCATCTTTGAATTAATATAATATGGAAGAGGTCTTTGAGAGCTTTTCAGTGTATTTTACAATTCGAAAAATAGAATTCGTATAGAAAAGATATGAATAATCAAAGTTTTGGTCAAAATTAATCAAAACAATGTGGATCAATAAAACACTGACATATGACATAAACATAGCAGAAGAAGATAAGTCAAAATCTGACAAATTTCCCAATCAAAACTTAACATGTAACATCCTCCAAAAACTTCCATATAAAATACACATCAACTTAGCGCCAAAATCCTCATGATCTTATTTGACCAAATAATAATAAAATAAAATAACAAATATGATAAAATTTTGTTAAAGGCATTTACGCCTTATTCAAAGGCTACACTTACCATGAGGTGGAGAGCCACGTGGGGCGGACTTGGTCCCCCACTCCCACGCCATTCTACTTGGGTTTGTACCAAAAATAAAAGGAATAAACCTAAAGGTTATCAACCTTTGGGGGATAATTTAAAATTCTATGAAAATTTGTAATAAGAGGGATAAATCTAAACCTCATAATAATTGGTGAGAGGATTATGTTAATCCCATTAGTAGGGATATTATCTTATATTTAATGTAAATAGATAATTATCGTTTTATTTAAATTGATAATTATTTAACTCATTAAATGTAGAATTCAAATAAGTATAAATAGGGGTTAGGGTTGTCATTTGGAATCAACAATAGAAAGGTGAATTCGTTTAGAATTTCAAAAAAATAAAAATACAAAAGTTGAGTGAATATTTTCTGATGAATAATTTGAAGAGAAGTGTTGAACAAGTTTTTGCACCATAGACTACTTGTAAAAGGCATTCTAAAAATTGGCAACATAGAAAATAAGTTTATTTTGATCAAGTTTTAGCGAGATTTGTGACTTTGTTTGTTTACCAGAGTTTTCTTGCATATAATTAGATTTGTGTAGTCTGCATTACTGTCAGTCAATGTGTGACTAATATAAAGAGCCCATACCAGATGGATAACCCTGCATTATTGGATATGTTCATACTAGATGTTTGTGGAGTTATTCCCTTGTCTATTCTAGATTCATTGTAGGCATGATTCATCATAATGTGATTTTTGTGATTGTACTTGCATTATATTTTAAATGAATTGATTCATCAGTTTAACGACCCTAGAGACATAACATGATTCAGGTGAACTCCGTTAACAGCTCTGGAGTATTTTGTCTCTTTTGTATGCTCGTAAATTTTCATATTGCTTTCCATTTAAGTTATATTTGTGATTTTAATGGATTAATAAATAATTTGATGGGAAAGATATGATTAAGTTGTGGAATCAGTTTAGAAGTTTTTCAATCACTATCACTACTCAAAATCATTCATTGTGCCACTTTTCTATTTTATAGAATGGGGGAAATTGAGATAATTAATGAGTATCTATTTTTAAATATTTTTTAATAAGTGGGGGTCATTTACTGTTTATGAATCAAATTTTGGTATCAAAGCAGTTAAAATGTTAGATTTGTTTTTGATTGTGTGATATACTCTTGAATAGAGTTTTGAAATTAGTTTTAGTATTCCATTCCATTGGGTTATTTACAAACTTGTTGGTTTTTTTAATCTTTCATTTGCAGTTTGTAGTTGTGTTATAAGTACATGTTGTTTGCAAGAAACCATGGGTAAATCCTAGAAATGTGAGACACTAGAAGACCTAGAAGGAATGAATCATCAAATTTAGGAAGATAATTCCTTTCTAAGGAAAAGATTGCATTTCTTGGAAGAAGAAATTGTAAAGTTACAATCAAATTTGTTGGCCAAGGATGAGCTCTTGGCAAAGCTACAAAATGATGACCAAGTAAAGGATTTGCCTTCCACCACCAATGTAGAAACAATGACAGAATGCACAATAAGCAGTTTATCATGTGGTTTTTCTTCCCATTTAGATTCAGATGAAAATGGTTTTGGTAAATTTGAACAACATACTAAAGGAATTTGTTCAAAATTACTATTTAAAATGGGATATAATGGAAAAGGCCTTGGTAAGAATGTCCAAGGTTTTATTAACCCAATACAAAGAGAGGATTGGCCTCACCAAGTAGGATTAGGATTCATTGGTGGTAAGAATGAAATAGGTGAATGCTCCAAGACAATTGGAGCAAGAAGTAATGTAGGAGAGAAACCTACGCCATCATTACCGTCCATGAAAGGTAATGACAATTTTCATTTTATCAAACCTCCTAATGAGAGTTTTGTATCTCATAGTGACGGGCAAACTTCTCATATTGATCGTGAGGATCTTTGCAAGTTAAACATTAAGAAGGAATAACCTTCCAAAGTTGGGAGAAATACAATGAAGTGTAATCTACCACAGAAAGAAGGTAAAATTAATTCCTTACATCACACTTGTAATAATTTTTATTTTGGGAAAATTGGACAATGTAAATATTCCAATGTTTCCTTTGACTATGGGAAAAATAATTTTAATACACATAATTTGTGGTAATTTTATCATGCATATTTCATGGATTGTCTAACGATTATGTATCCAAATGTTGGAAACAAAAATCTTTGTTGAAAAATATTTTGAAAGACCACTCTCCTTGACGAAGAGAATGGTAGTAAGGGATTGTTTTTTAAAAGAGTGGACAAATGTTTTTGTGCCCATTGTAATAGGAAAAGTCATGAGGTTGATAGTTGTTGGTATCTTAGTCAATATTATAAATTTGTTAAGAATGAAAGCATTAAGAAACCAAATGTTACATAGTTAACCCATGAAGACGCTGAAGAGGGACTCCACAGAATGAGACCACCTAGCAAGGAACATCCATCAAAGTGGGTCGGTAAGAAGTTCCTTAATTTTATATTGACATAGATGATATTGATGATTAGCATGTTTTTTGAAAATCTCCTAACAAGCATTTTTGGATTTTTTAATATATTTTTTGAAAAGTAATTTAACTCATGTTTTGAGCTTGGAGATTTGACAACAGATTGAGGAGTTGATTAGGCATCATGTTCAGTCTGCCTATTTTTATGAAATGACCTTCTAAGAAGGAGACAAATTGGATAAAATAACTTTTTGGGTGCTTTGATTGCACTCAAATTAATACTATTGTTTTTGGATTGCATCTATTTTGTGCAAATGGTTTGGATGCAATTTAAAACCTATATGTGGGTGGTATCCTATTTTAATTTACATACAATAGTTATCACATTGTTTTAAAATGCAACATTTTGTAGAAAAAATCATTCTATTTTGTTTGTAGTATTAGGATGGAATGTATATAGGAAGATATTTGACAGTTCTCTTCATTTTTACAGCGTCACAAGGATTCAATTGGATAAGTTGATTCATGGGGATTTAAAATTGATCTATTCTATGTTGGAGTTGAGAATTTTTAGTTTAATTTGATCTATTTAATCATTATGTTTGGAGTAGATTTTAAAAAATAACTAGTCATTGTGCTCTTGATACTTTGGAGGACATTGTTGATAGGAAAAGGTAATATTGCCTTCAATGTTATTTTTGCTCCTATTTGTTTTGTTCCATTCAGGAACATGTTTTGGTAGAGAAGAGAGATATGAAACTCCTTGAAGGGGTAAATTGGACCTTCATTTCAAGGAAGATCAAACTTTTGGAGACCAAAAGCCTTTTTAGTGGGGAGGTGTTATCTGAATATCATCTATAAGGATAAAAAATAAATGGTATCAATTCATCTCTAAACCAACATAGTATGAAATAGGGCTTTGATAGCTTTCTGACATATTTTATGGTTTGAAAAATAGAGATCATATGTGAAATATATGGATAGTCAAAGTTGGTCAAAGTGACATGGACCAATAAAACACTAACATGTGGCATGGACGTGGAAGAGGAAGACAAGTAAAAAATTTGACAAGTGGCCCAATTAGGGCTTGACACATGGCATCTTTAAAAGAATTTCATATGGAGCACACATCAACTTAGCACCAAAATCCTCATGATCTTATTTGACCAAATAATAATAAAATAAAATAACAAACATGATAAATTTTGTCAAAGGCATTTAATCCTTATTCAAAGGCTATGCCCACCATGAGGTGGAGAGCCACATGGGGTGGACTTTGTCCCCCACTCCCACACCATTATACTTAGCTTTATGCCAAAAATAAATGGGATAGACATAAAGCTTAAAAACCTTTGGGAGATAATTCAAAATCCCATTAAATTTTGTAATACAAAGGATAAATCCAAACCTTGTATTAATTAGTGAGAGGATTATGTTAATCCCACCAAAATTGTAGGGATATTATCCCATATTTAATATAAATGGATAATTATCATCCCATTTGAATTGAAATGGGATAATTATCCAATCCACCAAATGTGGATCCCAAACAAGTATAAATAGGGGTCAGAGGGTCATTTGGAATCAACAATAGAAGCGTGAATTCATTCATAAGCTCAAAGAAGCAAAAACACAGAAGTAGAGTGAGTCTTTTCTGATAAGCGATTTGAATAGAAGTGTTGAGTGAGTTTTTACACCACAAGTTACTTGTAAAGAGCATTATCAAAATTGGTAACATAGTAGATGAGTTTATTCTGATCAAGTTTTAGAGAGATTTGTGACTCCATTTATTTTTTTAGAGTTTTCTCATATACGATCAGATTTGAGCAGTCTGCATTATTGTCAGTCAATGTGCAACTGATATAAAGAGCTCCTACCAGATGATTAAATGACTATTTTGAATAATTTAGACTTATACCTAATAAAGTGGATTAGAAAAAAATTTCTCCAATTTTTTTTTCTTATATTCCAAATAAATTAGACTATTTCAAACCATTTGAGCATAGATCATTTTGAATGAATTGGATTATTTTGAATAATTTGGACTTATACCCACTAAAGTGGAGTGGAGAAAATTTTCTCCACAAATAAATTTTCTATATTCCAAATAAATTGGAGTGTTTCAAACCTATTGGACATAGATCATTTCGAATAAATTGATCTTTTTTAAATAATATGGACTTATACCTATTAAAGTGGAGTGAAGAGAATTCTCTCAAAAAATAAATTTGTTATATTCAAAATAAATTGGACTGTTTCAAAGCATTTGGGCATAGATCATTTTGAATAAATTGAGTTATTCTAAATAAATAAGCTTATACCTATAAAGTGGAGTGAAGAATATTTTCTCTAAAAATTAATTTTGTATATTCCAACTAAATTGAATTATTTTAAACTATTTGAACATATATCATTTTGATTAAATTGGGCTATTTTAAATAATTTGAACTTATACCCACTAAAGTGGAGTAGAGAATATTTTCTCCATAAATATGTTTTCTATATTCCAAATAAATTGAATTATTTCAAACCATTTGGGAGTAAATCATATTGAATAGATTGGACTATTTCAAACTATGGCACCCTTTTGGGCCTTTAGATCGATCATTGATCCTTTGAAGTAGCTTATATTATTGGGACACGTGTCATCATTTGATTGAACAAATTATGGATGAAAACATAATAAGCAATTAGTTCATATACGTAATAAAATATCTTGAGAATTATTTATTGTTCATTGGGAAGATCTTCATGAGCAGGTGTCAATTTACTAATCGATCAACTTGGGCAATTTCAAGATAAACCGATGGAGTATCCACTTGCAAGGGGATTAAATTTGAGACTTGGACCTGATTTAGTACTTTCAAAGAATCTCCAACTATAAATCAAATTGCCCTTAACCAAATCAAAGTAATTCCAAATTAGAATTGATTAATTTAAAATTAATTGAACTATATTTGAAATAATTTAGAATTGATTTGTATAAAATTGATGATATTATTTATTACTATAATTATAGTTTATAATCAATAAATACACTTGAAATAATCATAATATGGTGAAGTTACATCTTTCTAAACACTGGTTCACAGCTGTTGGTATGGATTTTTTTATTTCTCCCAAGAATGTGATGATAGACATCATTTTGATTCTCTAATTACTTTCATCTTTCCAAATTTCATTTTCAATACATCTACTTGATGTAATATAACTCATTTTAAATATTTGATTTATAACACAATTCCAAGAATTACAATCAATGAACAATGTGTTGACAATTGAAAAATCATCTCCAAAGGTCCCTTTAAAAATAACTTCATCCAATTTATTTATGTTTATATTGAAGGGATTAGAATATATTTTCCCCAAAACAAACATGAAATTTAAATTTTTGTAACCCATGGCTTGAATGAGTATCCTCAAATGATTGATCTCTATCATATAGCAAATGCTAACATAAAAAAAAGACTGCAGTGCCACCTTCAAAATTTATTTGGAATGATCTCAAACGTAGTATGACATATTTTCTATTTTATAATCTTCTTTTTTCCTGTGTAACTCATTTGCATATCTTTTTTTTATGCTCAACAAATAATAAGTCATCCAACCCCAAAATCAATAGTTTTTTAGAAGTCAGTTTTAGCTCCTCCTTTGAAATGTCTGCAATTTGTTTTAAGAAAAAATCAATCATTTATTAACAATATTATATTATAAGAAACATAACATGAAAATTTTGTAATAAAATGTTTTACATGCTACTAGATTGGTTGTTGATGCTCTTTTGATTTGCATTTCTTATTGTAACATATGAACATAATGCATTTCATTTGATGCATTTTTTTTTGCATTTCCTTAAATATTATAAAGATTTATATAAACATATATAAAAATAAATACATTTTCAGGCATATTGTAACTATACTCATTATACATGGATGTACCATTTCTATTGCTAGTTTTGTAATATACATATACATATAAATGTTCATAGTAAATATTTATACCTTGACCATAACTTTATCATATTTTAAAATAATCTCATTTTGTCATAAGTCATTTCTCATAGATGTTGATATGAATTTAAAATTGATCAACTGACATCTATATTTTTACAGTAATAAAATTATCAGTTGTTTTTATGCATACCAATATATATTTATATGTTTATACAACCCATCACAAAAATAAAATAAGATTTACTCTTATAAGTCAAAGTTCACTATTTCTAATTTCAAATGAATATACACCGTAATAGTTGAACCCATTTCATATACTTTCAATAAGACATCTAATTAAAAATTGTTTAAAGAAATAACAATATAATTGTTTCTAGCACAATATACTTTATTATTTTTTATTGATAAAGATCATATGGATACTCTGCATCAAAATTTATTGTATTGAAGACAGTATAACACATATTATATCATTTTAAAATGGGTAAATTAAATATGTAAACAATATTTTAATGGGTAAATACAACCACATTCAAGTCTACACAATAATAAAATGAACCCACACTTCCAAATCCCAAACTGATGCAAGTCTATATTTTATTGTCTTCTACAATCTCTTGTTTATGAGGAAAAAATTAATTGTAATGTGTTTAAATAAAATAAATATAATTAATATATTCTATACTTGTATGAAATTGTATAATTACATATTTATTTTAAGGGCTTTTCACTTTTTTTTTTTTTTTTTGCTTTTTTATAGTTTGTATGGGTGCACTCTTTTGTTGAACCTTTGGTTATTTATTCTCTACAAGGTACTATATAATGCAGTAACTAAAAATTATTGTTATCAATTGATTTGATATTTGTATTTTAAAAATGTGTCTTGTTGTAGAGTTTCACTTTGTATTATTTTCATGAAGGCAACAACCTACAACGTTGTGTCATGGGTTGTTGTATTGGAGACATAAAGTTCTAGAGCTATGTTGTGAACTATTTTAATTGAGACATAAACAAATAAAATATTTTGTCAGTATTATAAATAGTTGATACATAAAAAATTATATAATTGAAAAAATATGCATGATCTTATCTTACTTTCTTCAAATTACAATGTGTCATGTTCATTGATATGATTTTTTGTTATTATTATTTCTTCACTTGCATGCAATGCCATTAGTGTTGCATACCAAAAGATTGCTAAGCTGTTAGGTTTGAAAAATAAAGCATACACACTGAAAGATTTTTAAGATATTATATTTAGAAAATGAAACATGATTATAAAATAAATTAAAAATGTTATGCACCTGGTACTGATCGAAGCAGTTGCTCTTATATTGGTTGCTCTGAATTTGTCAAACAATTTTAAAATTGAACATTTAAAATTTTTTGTTCTTCAATTTCTGTAATGCAAGAATTTTTTTTTTATAATTTTGTATAATCACACACTAATAAAACTCCTGTATATACCCCTAGCATGTCACATGTATCTAAATTTCTGAAAGTAGAGATAAGTCTCTCCCAAAAGTAGTTATCTAGTTCATTTTTGAATGGACTTCTTGTTTTGTGTGAACTAATAATTTGAAATGTTGGTACGTCTTTGTAGATGTCAAAACCTTCCTTTAATTTACTTTATTGTGAATGGAGGATGAAATATTGAAGCTAAAAATCAATGGGATCCTGACAAAAAATGATTCATGTAATATTAGTCCAATTGAATACATCACCATCTAGAGCCCATAATATGACACCCATTTCTTGCATGGAATACAAATGACCAACACACAGATTCTTGAGAGAGGTATGAATGCCAAAAAAATGTTCTAGTTTATGGATGATTAATACATTGAAGGCCCCAATAATAACTTTATCAATCAATGCCTAAAGAAATAGGCAAATATGTTCTTCCTTAAAAACTTTAATGAGATTCAAAAGATCAATAATTATCAAATTGGTGTTCAGACCAACAATGAACATTTCATTGAAATCTTCTAAAATGGATGGCCAAAGACACAAGGGCCCGTAATGGCAACTGAATATTTTTGTATCTATCTTGGGAAGCTAACCTCCATCATTATGTAGATATTTTTTCAATATGCTTAATGAATATTGAGATAATGTTTCCCAACCTTTTTTATTTTTTGAAATACCTTCATTTAAGACACACAAATGATCAAACCTTTTTGTATAAATTACATAATGCTCCATTACCTCTTCAGGGGTGATTTTTTTTGTCTAGTGGTAGTGTCAAATCATGGTTATCAAAAGAATATATATTTTTTATAATATATTGCTTTCTAGCTTCACCTTTTTGCACCAAGTATCCCTATTATTGTACCCAAGTGTTTTTAAGAAGGATTTCACCTATAGTCACCAATCCCGATAGGTTTATCTTTGGACTACACCTATAGTCACCAATCCTGATAAGTTTAACTTTGGACTACACCTCTAGTCACTAATCTTAATGGTATGAATCTTATCTATAACTATAGTCAGAAACCCAGATAGGTACATAATTGGGTTGTAACCCTAGCATAAAACCCCAATAAGTAGTAATTTTAAATACACTATAGCCCATAATACTGGCATCAAGATTTATATGTGCTTACACAATATACAATCTTGACTTTAGGAAGGGTCAAAATTCATGATAAAAGTTGCCAATAACTATAGGGTTGCTCAAAAACTCTGACAATGACCATGAAACCATCAAATTTAAGCACGTGAAGCACTGCATTATTCATTATCAAATTCCTCATCCTAGCCCTTAGCCCCCTAGTCACATGGAAAATTAGTACTTGGTCACAACCAACCCAATGGGGATTAAATTTTTTTTCAAAGCATTGGGGAAAACTTTTGTACAACTAAAAATTTATGCAAAGCAGAGATTAATTTTCTATGTGAGCAAGAATGTCAAACACACATATCTTTGTACCGTTAGCTCAGATTTAAGTGTTGTCTTATTTTAAAATGTTTGTTTTTTCATGCTTTACACATTAGTGATCATCTTGGGCTCACTACATACCCTGTCAAACTAAAAATTTTACTCTTTTGGATGCATTATTAGATGAGCTTGACATTTCTTTGGTTCCTTGTATTTATGCACTAATTACTCAAGATGCATTCTCAGTGGTGTTTGACATCTATACAATCATGCTTGTATTTACAACTTTTGGAGTGGTCACCCTGATAGTTTTCAGGAGTTACTTTATAGTATTGTGTAATTTTATTTTTGCATTTCTTCTTTACTTTATGCAATAACCTCTTTTCTTGCATCATGGATTATTGGTTGTTTCCACTTCTTACTACATTCAATTATTGTGAATGGAAAAATAATGTGCAACTTACTCTAATAAAACAAGGCTTCTATAGGATTACTATGAACAAGGAAACTGAACATGTAGTAGATTTAGATAAAATAAATGGTTTAATAGATGCAATCAAGCACATGGTTGTCTTAGTCTATTTCTTTCTCCTAACTTACATTTTTACATTGAATCTTCTAAAACACCTAATGATGTATGAACCACACTAGAAAAAAATCTTTGGGAAGTAAGATGTTATGTGAGGTCATGAACTAGAGAATGAGCTCATCAGTTTGAGCCCAGATGACTTTGACACATCATAATATTTTTTCACTAAATTTAAATATTTAAGGTTGAAATTACAAGAATATGGAATAGACAACAAAGATGATTAGCTTGTTTTGTCCATTTTCTCCAAATTGGCTCTAGATTACTCTATGTTTGTATCCACTTTTCATGCCACAAAAATTTCTCTTGGAGCTACATTGAATATGCCTTATTTAGATAACTTTATTGTCGACTTGACTTAGGAGCAATATAAGTTGATACAGAAGGTCACAATGAAGTCCTCACAATTTCATGCACTTATTGCTAAGAAAGAAGAGGGTTCAAACAACAAAGAGAATAAACATAACAAAAATGATCAATAGAAAGATGTAAATCCTCCCACCTCCAAATCAAATAATGAGACCTCTTCTTCTAGTGAAAGGCCTAAGAAAGATAGGATCAAATGTGGGTTTTTATTGGTAAATCATGTTGAAAGCAAATTTTTGAAGAAGCAGATTGATCACCTCACTAGCTTCCTTGAGAAACACAATATAGGTGGTCTTTAATCTATCAAGCCATTTTCATGAACCCATGAATACTTTAAGGAAAATGATAATGGTAAATAAAAGGCAAAAGATAATGGTAAGTGAAAAGTAAAGGGAAAGACCCTAGTTGTAGTTTTTCTTCTAAATCCTACATGGGTTATTGATTTTGGTGCTTCACATCACATGGCCTCTTCATAGATAGAGTTCAGTTCCTTGAAACCATGTGAGATGTCCTATACACAATTGGGTGATGACACTTTTAAAAAAGTTCTCGAGAGAGGGTATGTTCTTAAGACTGGGAGTGGTAAAACATTCAATAATGTTTTAAGTGTTCCCTCACTTTAAAATAATCTCCTATCAATTTACTAGATCATTCACCTTGGTTTAGGCATGTGAGTTGAGTTTGCTCCAGATTCAGTGTATGTTAGAAAGTTACACATTGATTATATATTGGTAATGGGAATGGTTGATCATCAAACTCAACTATATAACTTCTCACACTTTGTTCTTGACTCTCCTTCAAATTGTTCTTCACTAGACTCACTTGAACTTGATGACATTTCTAAACCTGATCACATATATGATATTGATGACTCTTCTTCCAACATAGATGACTACAATAGTGATGCAAGGAATTCTCCACCATATCCTTATCACCTTCCAGATATTGAGGAGTTATGTCCTAATCTACCTACCTTTTATCCACTTCAAACATTACAAGGAATATGTACAATTAACTAAGACACATCAAACATTGGGAAGTATATTTCATAATTACAAGGCATTCTGCAGTCCTTCTTAGCCTCTTATCCCATTACACCATTTCATATATTAGTTGGTCCTCCTACCTTGCATGAGGAGAATAATTTCTTGTATATGAATCATAGCTTGGTTGAATATCTATTAAGAACTTGGTAGACACATTCATTGTTCCAAAGTGATTCACTCTTCATTGCATTTACTTATGATCCACAGTCACTCCAAGGAACTCCTTTGTTGAATATAGGGTGGTTATAGGCAGTTATAGACTCTAGTGGGGCATTTTACCCCTCTTCTCTTATTTATTCTTATTTCTTTTTCTCCACTTTATGGGAGTTACATTATGCTTCGGTACCTCATCTAGCCTCATTGTCGGGACCTAATTCTTCTACCCAACTAAGCTACACTTTAAATGGTGTTGGTTTAAGCTTTTTCCCACTTACGATTTTACCCACATGGTTTTTACTTAGTTTTCTTAAGGTTGTTAAGGTCATTAGGGGAAATACACTTAATGTATTTTATAATAATGAGGGGAGTTGTTACCTTTTTGGTTATCTAATATTTCACTATATAATGTATCTCCTTTATAATTTTTGACTAATAAAGCTTTTGATGCATTTGATAAAACTTGTTTTGTGGCAATTTTGCTCTCACCTACTCCTAGGGTTTTATTGCAATCTTGACATTCAAAGATCTTGGATCAATCCAACACCAACCCTCGAAATGTTATGCAAGGTGAATCTTCTGGGCTTGTCTCTTTCCCTCTCTCAGTCTCAATCTCTTTTGTCTTCCAACTGCCTTCAGTTGAAATTTTTGGAATAATTCACTTCCTTTCTACCTATTCCTCTCTTGAATGGACCTAGATTTACCATATTTATAGGACCTTAGAATTGGCTCAAATATTGTTTTCCTACCAACCAATCAACTATCACTTTAATGATTGATTTTTGGCATGTCTATTAACATGTTTAGACTAAGTTGATTTGTAGGATTTGAATACAAATGGGCGACCCAAAATCCAAACTAATTGATTTGTCTACATATATTTGTAGGTTCCCACCTTAATTTTGACGTATGCTAATTTAAATTTTGGCGATTATGTAGCTATGTCAGAATGACGTGGCACCAGGTCAATTATGTTTGACTTTTTCAAAAGTTCTAGGTGTTTGCACATTCCATGCCAACTGACTCCCTTTGTGCACTAGAATGACATGCATGTACACATTGGTATATGTATGTGTGATCATGGTATTCAAAACTCGTGTGCTATTGCTCCGCACCTACTCTTCTTCTCTTACCTTGATGCACTTGAACACTTAGTATTTTGTCAATATAGTATTAGAGTTTCCAAAATGATGCAAGACTGTTTTGCACATGGGATGCTCTTGTATCAGTTTCAATTTTATGATACCACAAAGTAACTTAGCATATTGGATGCCACTAAAAGGTCTATATGTTAATTTGAGGCCTCATATATATTTATATATGTGTCTTAGTGGCCTCACATTTCACTAAGTGTTCATGCAAATATAACGGAGAAACCAAATTCACTAAGTGATTTGTGTTTGTGACCAAGTTCTTGGACCAATAGACTTCACTACAGACCTGATGAATCATTTAAATCATTTGCATAGTTTTAAAGATCTAAAAACCAATGGAGTGCATGGAGTCATGGAGTTCAAAAAACCCATAAAGTCATGGAATCAACAAAGCAACAGCCTTAGGAACACCCCACGAATGATATAAAATTCACAGCCTCACAGACACCCCATGAACTATATGGAATTCATGGCCTTGTGAACAACCCACAAACTGTATAGAATTCATGACCTTGGGACACCCACAAACTATATAGAATTCATAGCTTTAGGAACACCCAAAAACTATATAGAATTCATAGCCTTAGGAACACCCCATAGAGTGTAAAGAATTCATGGGCTTAGGAACATGCCACAAAGTGTACAAAATTCACAGCCTTAGGAATGCCCTACAAAGTATATGAAAATCATAGGCTCATGGATCACAAAGTGTGCAGCAGTTGCAAATATTTCATAGAGTATGAAAGTTTATGGAAAGGGACTCTAATTACATGGGCTTAGGAACATGCCACAAAGTGTACAAAATTCACAGCCTCAGGAATGCCCTACAAAGTGTATGAAAATCATAGGGTCATGAATCACAAAGTGTGTATCAGTTGCAAAGAGTTCATAGAGTATGAAAGTTTAAGGAAAGGGACTCCAATATTGTAATGTGTGTCTCAATCTCATCCATTCACAATAATCAAGCCATAGTGTGCATGACACATGAAACTTTAAGTAGCCACAACTTTCATATGTGGCTACCAATGAAGGCATTTTTGGTTTTGTTGGAAAGTTCTTGATGAGAGCTTTCGATTTACAGTGGCCACATGGTAGGTAGTTTATGGAGGAGGCAAATGTTCATAAGTAAAAATCAAGAGACTATTTTGTGTGATGGTTCAACTATCTCAAGATTGGTGAGATGGTCACAAGGAATTTGGAGAGTTAAGAACCACTATATTAAAAGGAGATCTCAACCACGAAGAGGGCCCCTCTGCCAAAGAGAAGAATAGAGACATAAAGTAGAGCTTGAGATCTATTGTATTTTGTTAATTTTATTGTGTGATTGTGAATGTAATTTGTCTTTGATATTAATAAATATAATTGTTGTTTATTATGTTTTTCTCATGTCTTTGTGTGAATGATTCATTACTAGGGAGTAAGGCAACCATTAAGTTGGCCCCTTAAATTCTTGCCTACACCACCATTTAACCAACGCATCTACATCTCACTAGCAAATAATTTAGGGTAAATTTAAGAGACATTGTGAGAGTGTACATGGGGGTAGGCCTTAGTTTGTAATGTCTGGTAGTATGTTTTGCTTAGTTCACATGGAGAAATTTGACCCCTATTCCAAGGTGTCCTTATGACCACTTTTTTGAAGTATCCAAAAAACTTGTAAGTTTGAAACTGGGTTAATGATATGCAACTATTTATTTCCTACCACTAGCCCAAACCCTCTTATATTAGAATTTGAAGGAAAAATTAAAACACATTTTGAAATGTACATGGGGTGGCTTGACTTTGTAATATCTTTGAAATGTTTAAAGTGTTCAAAAAACACGTGACATTAGACCCTCAATCAAAAATTTGAAACTACTTGTTCTCTACCACTAATCCCAACCTTTTACTGTATTATATAATTCAATGTTGAATTGTATTCACTTGCTCAAAATTTAAGTTTCTCATTATTTAATTTTGACCGTTAAAACGTACGTTCCTTGTTCTTTTAATGTAATGGATCTTAATACTTCAACTGGAGATGCGGGGAATCGAACCCCGTGCCTCTCGCATGCGAAGCGAGCGCTCTACCATATGAGCTACATCCCCTATGCGAAATAAATCCTATAACAAATTTTGTAACCTTTGAAAAAGAAAAAAGAAATTCCGTGCGTCGCAGGAGGTTCCTACAGGCTACATATAGAAATATATACAATGCAGAAAATTTAGGCGACACAAAAAATTAATACGTAGCGGTAGAATTATATTAACGCAATTCTAAAGGTGCGCCCACAGTGGGCTCAAACTCACGACATGAAGGTTAAGGGCGTTGCAAACAACCATTAGAACTAGACGTATTTACATTGATATAATTTTTGTAATTTCTGCGTTTTAGCGTTTGTTAGACATATAAAATTATATAATGAAAAGTTTCTGAGAAATTTTAGCATTGCTTGTGGCTGTAGTTTAGTGGTAAGAATTCCACGTTGTGGCCGTGGAGACCTGGGCTCGAATCCCAGCAGCCACAAACGACATAATCTATTTTTAACCGCTGTGTATGTCACAAGAGTAAAGCCTAAATTTGATGGCCGTATGTACGTTTTATAGTCGTAAAATAGTTTCTGTCTTTTTCAGTAGATCGAATTAAATATCAAACAAAATCGTGACAGGTAGGGTTGAACGTTAAATTTAGTCGTCCTTGGCACACGTCCTAAGCATATGATTGAAATTCGGAAACACATACACATGCATAAATTTCCTAGAAAGTTTTCTAAGAAAATATTATATCATTAGTATCTTACATACATTTATGTCTTACTAAATGAGTCCCACGTATATGATTGATATCATTATATGTGTGTAAATTTCGAAAAAAGTTGTTTATGAAAATATTATCATAAACACATTTTAAAAATATATTTATTCTAAAATCTTCGGACATCTATCTCAAATAACTATCTATAGAGTTAAAATGGGCTTCGAACTTCAATGTATGTCCAATGTATTACAATTTTTTGATCAAATTCTCCATGTAAGAAGAAAAAACTTCAATGTGATAGTCAAATTTAAGGCCAAAACTATCATATGGTAGTCAAATGGACATCAAATTTAAGGTGGCCATTATTTGTTAACAATTCATCATAGACAACCAATTTTGATGCAAGTGTTATTATTACAATGTTTTTACTATTATTTTTGGCATAAGGATCATCAATTTGAATTAGGGGTTTATTGGCACTTGTCTGTGTGTCTATGTGTCTCTCCTTCTTTGTTCAATCTTGTGGTCTTTTGTTTGTCATTCTATCTGGTTCGTTTTATACCCATGTGACTTTTTGTCTATCATTTCTTTGTCTATATTTATTTCTTCATCAGGAACAAAAATGTTGGCCCTGTCAATTATACATTAAGCGAAAATGATGGACCCGCTCTTTTTGTCCTCTTTGTTTTTGTGGATCCTTCTGCTCGTGGTTTGATATCCTTTCAATGTTTCAATTCATTTGTTAGTTGTTTGCCTTTCTCTTTTTAAACGTTTGCATGCCTATAGGTCTTTATTTTAAACATAAGAAACCTATATATATATATATATATATATATATATATAGGTTTCTTATGTTTAAAATAAAGACCTATAGGCATGCAAACATTTAAAAAGAGAAAGGCATTGTCTATGAGCATTTACAAATAGAAAAACTCCAAAACAAGAGTCTTTAAGGTTCCTAAAAAGTTTCCAAAAGGTTTCTATTGCTACTCATTCATTTTCATGTGTGGGCACATGACATTGATTTATCACTAAACAATGACTTGCATCTAGTACTAAATGAAGGCCTAAAAAAATGTACATGTAGTTGTACCTCTTTCTGATTAGGAAAGAAAGGGTTGAATACCTTACTCTATTTATCTATTCTCACTACAAAAAAATAATGATGGGTTTGATTCTAACATGTAGGATACGTAGAAAACTCAATTATAGTTACTCGACCCAACTACTTCTTCCCTTCTCCTTTTTCATTATGTTTTGATTGTGGCAAGCCAGGTCAAAAGCATTGAAGAGAAAAAATAAACACTTATGTCCATCAATTCTACAAAGTACAAACAAGCGTGACATCTATCTACAAAAAAACACGTGGAAATTTAGATTCTAAAAGTGAGCACAATACTTAAATGATGCAAGAGGTCACAAAAGAAATTTAAAATAGGTTAGCATCAATTCTGACCTGGACACAAACTACATTCAAAACAAGTAAAGCATCGATTCTACCCTAGACATTAATAACATAACCGTTGTTCCTATTTTTGTGTAATCATAATTTCAAATTTGGCACACAGTTAACTACATGCATACACTTTATAAATCTACACTTAGAAATCAAAAATTTATATCAAGTGTGAAAAGTCCTTTGCATTTACTTCTCTTTTAAGTTCAATTGTTAAGCATGTTTACTATTTTCAATGACTACCTGATAGATCTGGAATTACTTTTTTACATTTAAAAATAACACATCTTCCTTCTGTCATTATTTTACCTAGTTGTTAAAGATATTTCACCTAAAGCAAAATTTTGGTAAAATATATTGGTGAACTTGACATCAACTATGTTATCTTGAAATGCAACATATCTTTATCAATAGTCTTATAGCATCTATAAAATATAAGCTATTGGGCTAGTGAACTGAACATCAACCATGTAATCTTAATTATCAACTGTGTCATCTTGAAATGCAACATATATTTATCAATAGTATTATAACATCTATCAAAGATAAGCTACTAGCTAAAACTTGAAAATCATTTACTTATCTTACTTAAATATGGCCATCGACCTTGTAGAAGAAGGATTTGTTTGGCTATTGACTTCATCTCTTAGGGATTCAAACATTTCTAATACCCATGCACTTACCATGAACACGTCTATTACTTGGGTTAAGAAAAATAAATAGATATAATGAGGCCTATCTTAAATCAACCAAAAACATTTTTCAAGAATAAATACATCATATTAAGGACATCGTTTGATATGAATTTGAGTGAGTTACCTCTGATTCATGAAATCAATCCCAAGTACGTGCCAAAATATTGTAATGCCATAATATTTTGTTCTTTTCATACCATTAGCCACCATTCAACAAATAGATGCATTGCTTTAAGGGACAAAATTTAAGATCTTATCGATCAAGACAAGCTTAAGCTTGGCTAACAAACTTCCCCCAAAAAATGTATTTTTTATAATGAAAATCAACATCTTTAGGATGTTTCACAATCAAAAACATTTAGGAACAATGAAAAATACCAATGCATTAAAGACTTTGATCGTGACAATGATGATCTAATACATGATAATGTATATGTGGGGCACCCTCAAGATCCCCAACACATGGGTTAGTACCTCATTTAGCATGTTAGTACCTCATTTAGCATAACATGAGATTCAACACATACATTTTTCAACATTTCCCTTTTATTGGTCCTTTGTTTATTTTCTTTACAATGTTTGTATATTTATTTCATATCGCAAAACTTTCTTATGTTGCTCTCAACACATAATTAAAACTTACTATACCTAATCATTTTATGTTGGCGTGTGTCATACTCATACTTGATGTGAAGTCCATATTAGTTATTTTCGTTATCAATGTGACATACATTATGTGCACACTATTATTAATATGCATACTTAATGTAGTAATTATATTTATATGTGTGAGAAGGGTTAGGTGTACCTATGGAATGATTCTACTTTATACTCCATCAATAACCATCTCCCACTCATCTATTGCTCCTCCTATATAAGGAACTTTTGTGTTCTTTATGGGTAATTAATCAAGTTGGTAGAGATTTAGTCATTTGATCGTAGATATTATTGTGAAACATTTTATTTTTGCACAGTTATTCATTGTATATACCCTTGTTTGGTTATTAAATTTATGTTTATTGGTGTAATCTCTCTTTTTGAGTACATGCTTATGGGTGGTACCTTTACATGAAAATTTTATTGGGTCTTCCTCTTTCCTCACATTGATAAAAGATTGTTCTTGACATGGTACTAGAGCCAGTTTTCATATGTAGTCATGCATTTTTTAAGTTTCAAGAAGGCTCAACATTCCCTCTTAACTTATCTAGCCCCCTTTAAAGTTTTTGAGCTAATAATCATAGAGGGTTTTCAAAATTACCCATTAGATATTATTTGTTTGAGCTAAAACTACATTGTGAGCCAAACCTCATTCTAGGTTTTAAAAATTACGCAATGGGTATATATTTTTGAATTAAATCTACATTTTGGGGTCATTTTCTTGGAGTGAGTTCTATATTATAGATATTTCTTTGCATGTCCCATCTCTTATTGTCTCAAATCTAGTTTTTCCATGAGTTACGTTCATTTACATGTTGTAGATCCATGTATGGAGGAGTTCAATTGAATATTTTATTTTCTATTTTCTATTTTTTGACTATTTTTTGTGAATTAGACATTCTCATTGTGTTTAGAGTGCCAAAAAAATTTAGATCTAACTTTTGTTTCACTTGAATCAAATGATGTGATCACATGTGCCAACCACTTTAATTTCAAGGGTAATTATACATTTTAATTATTTTTCAGGGCATCTTGGAGCCAATCTAATGATTTCATTCTACCCAAAGTGTCCAAAAACTCATAGGGGGGCCTTTATTTTAGGAATTTTTGTCTTTCTTTGCAGATTTTGGACACTCTAGATAGAATAAAATCATTAGATTGGCTCCAAGATGCCCTTTATTTTAGGCATTTTTGTCTTCCTTTGTAGATTTTGGATGGATTCCAAATATTTTGAGCTATGACAAAGGTATTTTAGAAAAAAAATACATTTAAAAAAAAAGTGGATTGATTTTTTTTTTAAATTGCATTTTTTGAGAAATGTAGTTATCCTTACATCTCACATATGTGAGAAAGGTTAACTTACATAGTTATCTTAAGTCTAGTTAGTGTGTGCATATGATTAAGATTAGTTAAGTTATGCTTACTCTCATATGCGCCACGCCAATAGTTGATTCCACCCTTCACTCCACTAATAATCATCTCCCACTTAACTCTTACTTTTCCTATATAAGGAATCTCATATCCTATATGGAAGAGAAAATGAAGCAATGAGTAATCTCCAGAGTTTGTTGAGATGTAGTCTCTTAGGAGATCATGTTCTTGTGCAACCTTTGTTGGTTGCATATTTACATTATATATTCTATTTAGTTTAATAAACTATATTTTTTTGGTGAATTATCTCTTTTGACTACATATATGTGGATTTTTGTGTTTTAAAGTTGATCTTGGCTAGTTTGTTTCCAATATAAAATATTAGCATGTTTCCCAAAATGGTATCAGATCCATATCTACAATCTCCATCTTAAATTATATCAGATCCATCATTTTCTTCAATTTCATTTGCATCATTGGTTGAAAATATGAATGGAGAAGAGATTTTTTAGAGAGAATCTTGCCTTTTTCTCATTTTTTAGTGTTTTAGGTGGATCTCTAAATTCCATGTGGAGGCATTTTTTAGAGGGAAAATATTTTTTGAAGCATCGTGGAGTAAAACCAAAATTATCATTACACTCAAAATGAATAAAAAAAAATGGATTGATTATAAACACCATAGGGGTTTTTGACAAAAAATGTAACAAGTTTTTTAAGGCCATCTAAATTGTGCCTAGGTATGATCCATATAGTATGACCAATTACGTTTTTTGGTGTTTTTTGATGGTATTTTAGGTTACTTTTAATTTTTTTTTGTTAGATATGTATAATTATACTTGTTGTACTTGTAGATATTTGGATTTAGCCCCTTTCACCCAACCCTTAGTCATCCATGTGACCAACCTATGTTTCTTAAGCCCTTAAACCCATTTGTTTAGCCCTGTCCTGTTATGTGACCACATGCTAAGTGTATTTATCTCCCAAGGGATAAAACTTCACCTTGGGCTCTTATTTTGGAGTATTTATCTTTCAGGACTCATAGCTTTTGATTTGTGAAACCTGGAGGGGTGATTTGCTTTTTCACTTTGGATTTTTTTTTAGATCTAAAAAATGTTGGAGTTAATTTTACATTTTTATGAATGTATTTTCCATAATTTTTATTTTATTTTTAGTTTTGATAGCCAATACATTTATTTTGGACCTTCACGAGGCCATAAATTTTGACTTGTAACTCAAATGAGAAGAAGAGGATAATAATGTATTTACATGATTCAACTTTTGAAAATAATAATTTATTTATTTTTCAAGAATTTAAAATTTTTAATTCAAAATCTTAGGCGAACTGACAACAACTAAAATCAGGCCCCAATCTTTACCTAAACCCCTCCCTATTGGAGTGAGTGTATTCACACTCACATAGGTAAGATTAATATAGAGTTTTTTATAGTTGTTGGATTTTTTTCTATGTGTGCATGGACAATATTTGGTGTGCACCTATTTAGACATTCTAAGATATATTTGATTTGATCACAAAAACCAAGTGGTTGTTGTGAAACCAACTCGTTTGCCTATTTAATAGGCACTCCCATGTATATTGGTCATGTAGAAGATGAGACATATGATGCAAATAATATGAATATTATGAGACTATTGTGTATATTGATTATTTATTGTGTGTGCATAATGTATATAATGGAAATGTTGTGGTAATGGTGTGAAAGGGAGAACTTATGTTTACATGAGAAGCATTGGATTATTCAACATGCTATGAGAGCATGCTCTTGCATCCATTATCTAGTCAAAATTATTTGAAACTTTTTTATTTTTTTCCAATGATTAAGAATGCATAGGATTTGTTTTGAATTTTTGTGTGCATGACATACAACTCTGCTCAAAAATATTGGTGATTTATTTATCACTATCATATAGTCTGTAGAAGTGTCTTAATTTTTTAGGGCTTGCATCAGGTTCTTAGTATCAGATTTATAGATTTGAATCTTTTGGACATGATAAACTCACTAAGGGAGATGGCCTAAGAATCATGCACCCTAATTTTTTATATGTGTGGATCCTAAATCATGCCATGTCAACACATAAATTGACATCGCCGAATAGCTTAATGAGTTTACTTCATAATTCTATATTTATAGCTTATGATGTGTCTGTATGGACCTAATGTTTTGATCCCCATAAAAGAGGTCCTTATGAGGCAATTTTAGAGGTCCAACTGACCCCTGGGCATGCCATGGAAAAAAATCAAATCATTGCACCAAAAATGGGGAGCTTAAACTCCAATTAATAACATGTAGCCAACAGAATGTAGGCACCAAGATTGAACTGGCATCAAATTTATGTCTCACCATCATGCATTTATGACCCACCATCTCACATTAATTCCACTAATTCTTGGGTATTTTAGCCAAACCTTATAGCATGTACATTGCATGAGTAGGGAAGAGGAGATGAAGGGTTTAGGAGATGATACATCAGTAAAAGCAGCAATGATAAAATGAGTGTTTATACTCATTTTCCATCGTTGCTTACAGGTGAGGTATTTTAAACCTCACTAAGGTTGAGATCCATTTGATTTTAAAAATGTTAATAGATTTGAATGTCTATAAAAAAGTTAGTAATTATGTTTACTCATTCTATCAATTAAGACTAGTCATTTTGTGAATCATTCAAAATCATTCTATGAAATGCATGTGTAATTAACAAGAGTTTTGTGTGCATGAATCCCAAGACCTACTATAGTGGAATATTTAGCAGGGTGTGAGCACAGTTAGTTGAATATTTAGTTAGGAACCATATGATTCATAACATTAGTGAGGTATAAAAAACCTCACATGTAATCCTCCATCTCCTATTCCATGCTCATCCAAATTAGCCAGACATTTAGTGATGAAACACTACATAAAAGAGGGTTAAAATTACAAGCATGCAATTATTTTATGGGCTTGTAGAATGTGCCAGTGAGAACATTTACTTGTTGACTAGAAAGAGCATTCAAAGTCTCCCTACAATAAAATATTTTGTAAAGAATATTCATTATCATAGGGTGATCTTGAATGCTCTAAATAATGAATGAAAACCTTCATAGCTTCCATGAACATACCACATCTGCTCTTTCCATCAATGAAACACACATTATTTATAAATATATTACTTTTAGATAGCTCGATACATGGCTATGACTTCACAAATGCGCCATCTAGAGAACTGCTAATAGCCATATCCATTTGTACTACAATTTTAAACATGGTTAGACCTTAGATTTTCTTTGGCTATCACTTCTTATATATGAGGTTTTTAAAACCTCACCGACCCTATGATGAAAAATGGTCAAATGGCTTGGACTATTTGTTTAAAAATTAGTTAACCCCTCACAACCTACAAGGAATATGGTTTTTATTTTCATTTTGATTTATGCAAAAATGGCTTACTAGGTGCAGGTATCAGGGTTTACAAAGGTACATTTTAGGAGAGCCATATCTGTTTCCACCAGTTTTTCTCATAATGATAAATCCTTAGATTTTGATTACCTATTGATGCTTGCAGTCAAGGTATTATAAACCTCACTAAGGCTATGAGCCATTCTAGATTAAAAATTATGAATATGACTTGTAATGTTCAAAATGTTAAAGTCTTGGATTTTTTTCATCGTTACTTATAGGCAAGGTTTTTTTGAGAAGGAAGGGTTTTTTAGTGTTATCTATATATGGATCATTTGGAATGAGTAATTTTGGGTTGGAAAAATTACCACCCATTTACAAATAGATTATGACACAGGACCACATGCATGCAATTCTTTTATCAGATTGTCGAGTGTAGTGGTGAGAGAAATTTCTTGTTGACTACAAGAAGCACTAAAAATCACCCTATAATAAAAGAGTTTGTAAATAAAATCCACCACTATAGGGTGACTTTCAATGCTCCTTATATTCTATGATAATTGTCCTTGCTTCCATCAACATACTAAATTCACCTGTAAGTAGTGATGGAAAGTGAGGGTAAACACTTATTTTATTGCTACTGCTCTTACCAGTGTATCATCTCCAAAACCCTCCATCTCTTCTTCTCTACCCATGCAATGTATGCACTAGTGGGGATAAACATGCTAGAAGGTTGGGGTGAATTACCCAAGCTTCAATGAAATGAATGCAAAGTGGTAGGTCATAAACTTAGGATGGAGAGACATAAATTCTATAAACCTCGAGCTGAGTTTTTACCTTCTATTGGCTATGTAATTAGTTAGACATTTAGTGAAAAAGTAAAATAGAAAAGAGGGTTCAGATTTATACTAAATTTTTGAAGCCATAATACTCATTCCAAATGATTCACCAACAACTACACTGAATTTAACACATCTTAATTCAAAGAATGACCAAACAAAATTACTATTTCTTTAACAAACATTCGAAGCTATATTAACTTTCCTAAAATAAAATGGATCACATCGTTAGCGAGGTATAAAAAACCTCACCTACAAGTAATGATTAATTATTTCACAAACGTAAGCAGCCAAAGTGTTATGGTTTGGAGTTGATTATCTCAATTTTGCAGTTATTTGGTTTAGTTGTTTAAGTATGAAAAATAATGTAAGAATGTCATTTGCATGATTGTAATTTAAAAAAAAATATGATTGTCATTTATTTTTATTGTTTTTTGGTTCATGGCCTTAATATCCATATTTACATTGGTGTTTTATATCACGATTAATCCTTGCATTTTTTGGGGAATATGAATTGCATGATTAATATCCATGTTTGTTATCATGATTAATCCTTGATTATTTTGGTTTTTATTAGCATAATTAATCATTGCATGATTAATATATAGGTTTTCTAGCATGATTAATCCTTGCACGATTAATATCTAGGTTTGCTAAGCCAAAAACCTGAAAATAAAATTGAAATAAAACACTGAAATATGTTATATTATTGTTGTATATTATATGTTAGTGTTCAAAGGTGTGGAATATGATTTTTTTTTGTTGGTGAGCCTTACACATTTTTAAAAATCATGTTGGACTATGTAATTTAATTTTATATTATGTGTTATTGTTCGTCAGTTTGGAATATGATTTTTTTTTGGTGAACCTTACACATTTTTTTCAAACATGTAGGGATTTGGACTACAACAGTAATAAAATTTGATGGAGAAATAAACAAAAGACAAAGGGGATGTATAGCTGAGTAGAAAATATTTTTTAAAAGTGAAAAGTTGTTTTAGAAGTTAGCACATCCTGTTGTAATAATTTGATAGGATTGTAATTGTTGATTGTTGGGGAAATACCATATTTTAGTTGAGAAGCAATATAAAATTTATATTTTTGAACTTGATTTTTTCATTTGTCCATGTAAATCTTAAATTTAGCTATTAGTGTTTGAGAAAATGTGTACTGAGAATAGTACACTATCTTTTGTATAGTTTAAAGTGTTTTTATAAATCTTTGTAGAATACCAATGTTCAAGTATTGGTACTCATGTTTTTGTGATCAATGAAAAATCATCTAATTTTAATAAAAAATATGTTATAGAGTTGGGCCCTATACCCTTAACTATCCTCTTAACTATTGGACCCCACTCAACTATTAGGTCCTCTCTTTTACCTAAGGGTTTGAATCTTTGTATGGTCTATTGCTTGTACATATAAGACGTGTTTATGTAGAGGGTTGTTGATTTGAGTATTGACATTATTGCATGGTTTATTAAAAAAATTGCATTCATTACTGTGTTTAATGTATCGATCCAACTTCACCTTGGTATTTTTACCAAATAGCTAGATCTGAGACTTAATTCTATAGGTTATGCATTATGATGCATTGATAATGTGGCATCAAATGACATAATCTTTGGTTTAACCCTCTTACTCTATAGAACTCAGAATTCACCATTCCTCCATGATAGATTGTAGACCCACGCATTCATTCAAGGTCTCTTCAATTTGCACTTGATATATTTTTTGTGTTTGATCTTGGATTTTTGTTGTTGGTGCATGTCATCTGAGCTCCAAAGTCCATGACCCTTGATACATAGTAGTGGAAAGTATTGGTGTGACATCGACCATGTGGATCACCACTGGTATTGGACCCTAAATGACATTATTATCTAGATCTCACCCAAACCCCAATCATTGGATATTATTGAAGTTTTTGGTGGATTGGCCACATATTCTCCTCCATGCCACAACATCTCCAACCTCACCTCCCATCCATAACACAGTGGAATGCAATTATTCTATAAAAGGAGTTGATTTTTTAAATTATTATTAAAAGTGAGAGTGCACTTATTAAAGTGCTAATTTGTAACCCCCAAAAAATAAAAATTGTAGGGTGGTATTCTTTTAAGGGAGATTTATTGCAAAAGTGATTTTTTTTTTTTTTTTTTTAATATTGTCTTGGAAGGCATATTTTATAAAGGGCCTCATTTTTATGGTTTTTAAAAGTGTTTTTTGGCACACATACACCCATTCTCATCATGACAAAGTCCAGATAGTGATGCCTCATCTGGAAAGAGGTCATACCTCTTTATAGGTACAACAAACATATTTGTTGTTCTTTATCTCTAGAGTGACCTTCATTTTTGGAGGTCATTTTTCATTATTATTGTACTCTAATTCTCTTTTGGATGCATTTTTAGTTTTACCTGACCTCCATATTTTGACATTGTTGTCACCTTTTGGAGTTGTAACTTACAATTTTTTTGTTGCATTTGTTATTGTTTAGAGGGACAAGAATATATTTATCATTACAAAAAGTTGTGTTAGGTGTATTTTTCCTTGTCATCCTTTGTATTGAAGGATTTTTTATTCTGTATGGGGGTCTTACTTATCATCCTTTAAATTTTATTGAGACAATGGAGATATCCTTATTTGAAACCCTCGACACCTCAAACTAAGACACATGGAAGACAAAGATGATGATGCATTTACAGATGAAAGGATTATGGAGATTTTTTCTTAGTTACTTTCCAAATTTACAAATGAGGAAGATATTATGTGGATGCATACTTACAGTATGAGGTGCTTTGTTTCATTTGTCTCTAAGTTTTAGACATGAATTTTGGGATGCCATTGCAAAATTATTCGGGGAGTTCATTTCCCTTCCAACTGTTCCTCTTCCTTCTCCTCACTCTCTTAGTGAGGATGTTTTTTTTGGTGAAATTATTGATGTTCCTTCAATGTCTTCTCATATATGTGAGAATGTGATTTTTGATGGTGATATGTATAAGGAACCTTTAGCATCTCCTTCTCCTCCTTCATTTGTTACTGAGGACTTATCTCATTAGGATGTTGCACTTACACTATATTTTGTTGATGACATAGAAGAGGAACATACACTTTTTTGTTTTTCATATTGATGTATATTTTGATACTATGTTATTGTTCCTACTATGCCTTCTATATAATAATTTTTTTAGCACTAAAAGAAATAAACAAGAAATCAATGAAGCATATTTTATTTTTACATTCCGTCATTCATAGTAAGGGTTCTCTCATTCATTCCCTATAAAACAAAATTTTTAGCATGTAACACCAACCTAATATGTCAGAAATTTATGTCCCTATTTATAGTCTATGTAATATTGAATTTGACACATGTCCACTAGATGCACTTTTAAAATATGACCTACCATATCCTAAGTAACCCATTGTTCCCATTGCTCCTATTTTTGTATTTTATGCTTCTGTGCCTACTAAAATTACACATTATAGTCATCCCACTCCTAATTCATCTATTTATTTGTTTGCCTCCTTTGAGAGGCATACCAATTCATTTGTCTCTTGCATTATTCATTCCATGGGTCATAATACTAGACATGTGGGTATTGGGAAGAATATACATGGCATTACTGACCCTATCCAACTGGTTAAGTGGATTGATCAACATGACATTGATTATGACACAAATGTTTCAATATGATCATTTTATGATAGAGATATATCTTTTGTTTTCTCCTCTCTTTGTGAGGATATTGAGTTACATATGAACTCTACTACACCTTCACTCAAGCTTGAGTAGCCTAATATTATAGTTGTTAGCCATGATCATCCTGAAACATTTTTGGATGTTATCTCACATTATTTCATTGTGGATTTTTTATCCACTCATATGCAATAATATTCATCCACCATTTGTATTCATATAGGTTAGATTTTTTTATCATTATTAAGGATTTTGACAACATTATTTGAGAGGAATCTACATATAGAAGGTCCTTGACTTTGGAAGATCCAAAATGAGACCATTTGGATGATTTACATGACAAGGAGGATGCTACCATAACATTCATTTAAATCAAGGAACACCAAATGATTGATTCACTATTTGTCTACCATAAATAATATATCTCTGCTATGTTGGGTAGGCAATTTATTATGGTATGTGTTGATACCCACCCCTATCCATCACCATAATTCAATGTTTAGGAGAGGCATTTCTTGGACCCTATCCCAAGTGTTTTTTGTAAATTAAATGAAAGTACGCTAATAAATTTTATAGTGTAAGTTTGCTTAATTTACATGGAAAAAATGTAGATAAAAATATTTGGGATAACGTTCATGAGTGTAAAGAACAACATAGATGTAAATACATGTTTTCCATTGTTAGGTTCTCTACCAACCTTCTCAAAATTCTAAATGTGAATGCATTATGTAATAGGTGTCTAACTAGTGAAGATGTCCTTTGGCCTGTCTATAGGCATTTCCTCAAAATTCTTGCTTCTAGGCATGCATTTGCTTGGAAAGTTCCTGTAAATACCTTCTTTTTACTTTTTGGCTTTTGTTTCTTATTTTATTTCCTACTTTCATTTACTTTTCCTACTTTTCATTATCAGTCCAACCTCATTGCTTCTAGTTTTTGGTCCAACCCATCTATTTTTCCCTTTAGGTTCCCTGATTGGTCAAATAATGAAGAATAGAAGGCTTGTATGTAAGTGACACAGATAAAATTTTGGTGCATAAGTACTCTGAGTATTTTGTAGTGTTATATTATGTTTTTTGAATCAATTTTGAAATCTTGAACTATTATGTGTATTCTAAATTTATTTTATATGAGTTAAGTTTGGGTAAACTAAGTGGTTAATGAAGACATTCTATTGAAAACAAGCACAAAAATCGCATATTAATGGTTTTTGGGTTTGCCTAGACGAACCTACTATAGGAAAAATCTAGGGTGAAAAAATTATAATTCTACCTTTCACTTTCCACATTGTTCCCAACCTAGAATTGAGATGCTAAGAAAAGAAATAGAAAAGATTAAAAAAGAAAAGAAAATAAAAATCAATTTCAAAAAAATCAATTATGAGTGTTTCATGAAACCTCTACTAGGGCTATGGATGCCTAACCGATAATAGAGTAAGGAATTGTATGGGATTATAGACATCTCTATCGAGGCTATAGAGGCCTATCTAGTAGTGGAACAATGTCTAGGAAAGCATTCTTAAGGTAGGATCCACTAACCTAATAATTAGATCTATAGTATTTAGTCCTTAAAGGTTCAAATAAGTGGTAATTTAACTCATTTGCACACACCAAGTCAATGAGAATGTCTAATTTGGTCATTTAGTTGTTCCCATCTTCTCCTCTCTTGAATCTATTCATGTTCCACATGTAATCTAGACCATAGATTCTAGGTTCATAGACACATTTATATCATTCTAAAATACTCAAGAATATTTTATAGAAGTCACCTTTTTTTTTCTTACACAACACACCTTATTCTTCAAAGAATCAGGGAGCCTCTTTTTAATTTTGGTAGTTGTTACAGCTCACACTCACAACTCATTAGTCTCAACAATTAGTTTGGTAGGTCATCTCAATTTGTGTGCCAAATTAGGACTCGTAAGCATCACCATTTGAAATACCACATCTGTGTAGGAAATCTTTATAAAAGGTGATTAGCATGAAGGTGGAATTTTAACCTCCTAATTTTCATTTAAATCCTAACTTGCTTATCTCTCTTAACTTTTTTTAGGAGGTCATCTCATTTTCCATGACATATTATCTCCTAAAACATTTGACATTGTGAAAAAAGAGTTTAAATGGTAAAATTTTATATATAACACTTAGCCTCAAAGTGAAGTCTTATGGCACTTATCCTTGCTTGACAATATTGCTCGCTTATTCTCAGCTCCTTGTAACCACTTTTGGGGGATTTTCATGTCTTTTTGACCTATGGAATGTATCTTAGCTAGTTGGCCAAACTAATGTAAGTCATTTTTAAATTTTACACTTGGTCTCCAAATGCCTACTTGACTAACTTATGCCTCGTAAAATATCTCAAGAAAAAATTGTCTGTAGTCCTGATTAGGTTTGCATGTAGGTTGAATGGAAAATATCAATTGGTATAACTAATAAGGATTTCAACCTCTGATTAGGTCTTTGGGTTCATTTGTATCATTTCCCTTATCTAATCATACCTTTTTTTGTCTAGGTCTTTGTTCTAAAATTCTAAGTCCCATAGACTTAACTAGCCTTCTAAAAGCTAATTAGGTATAGGGTGGTCAATTTTTGCCTTGTCATTTGTAATCAAGTTTTTTTTTTCTGATTAGGTCTCATGAAAGTCACTTGAAATTTTGTAGTGTTAACCAGAGTTAATTGTTTAATTAGGTCTTGTCTAGGTTGGGTAGGTTGTTAGTTGTAATCAGGGATTTAATCCCTGATTAGATCTATAGAGTCAAGCAAGGGTGTGTCATATTTATATTTAATATTTAAATCCTTACTAATTTTGGGCTTGCGAGGTGAGCATCAAATAGTTCTATCTAGGGTTTTGAACCTCAGATACATCTTGGTTCCTCTGAGCTATATAAAATAATGCTACTTGGAGAAACTATCCTATTTACATTGGTGAAGTAACATTTGAAATCTTGTAGACCTATTTTGGGGTCAAGACCTTGATTAAGATTGGATCCCCCCTCATCTTCCTTACTAGTGCTATTTAGGCATTGAATTTCTAATTAGGTCTAGAGTGAATTGTAAAGGGCTTCCCCAGTTCCAATCGAGGGTTGAAATTTTGATTATAACTAAAAGCTATCAAATTCAAAAAATTTCATTTTAAAACTAGTTATTTGACCCCAAAATCTTGATTAGGTCTAGAGGGGACATTTTTAAGCTCAACTTGGTTTTTTGGATGTATCTTTTGTTCTCAATGTCATTTTTTTGAATCATTTGATTTTCAAGAAGGTGACTCCCTCTCTGATGTAAACGTGGTCTTAATTTTGTCTAATTTTGCCTAGTGAAAACCTTGTTCATGTTTTTGTGTGCTATTTTACTGTTCATGCTTTTACTTTTTATTTTTTGACTAGTTTTTGGTCTTTTTGTAGCCTGTGAATAGTGAAACTGTTGAATTTTTTAGGAGAATGAAGAGGAGGGATGAAACTGGAGCATTGGTGATTCTTGGTGATGATTTTAGAAGGAAATCCTCCCTTTGGAAGATTCCATTTTCTATATATTGGCTCATATTGATGGTGAAAGGGTTTTCTCTTTGTTTCTCCTTAGATTAATATTGGATAAAGCATTTTGAATTTATTTTTATCTCTCCCTCTCTTGTTTCCTTGGGGTTATGTTACCCAAATTTTTATATAAATAATCAATGGTAAACTTTATGTGCACTTTCAAGTGATTTTTTAAATATATAAGTTTCAAAATATTTGTTTTGCATTTACTTGCATTTCCAATATGGTGGTAGTGTTTTATTTTATTTTAGCTCTTATATCCCCAGAGTCTAACACTAATTCCCATTGTGGTTGTGTGAATTCTAGCCGAATGATGGATCAATTTGTGTGCACTTGATTAAGTGAATGTGGATTTGGAAACATTTCAATAGGATTTATTTTATTTTTCCCCTATATTTTTCTCCCTTTTCACCAATTGTTAGATTAGTGTCAGTATAGGGTTTGAATGTAATTATATATTAATGTTCATCTAGATTGCTCGCTATTAATTTTTTCCATTCATGAAATCACTATTGACTATTTAAATATAATCAATGTTGTTTATTATCACTTATACAACATCAAATTCATATAATAAACCATAAAATAAGCCACACACTCATTTGAACAAAACCCTAAATGTTGATTTTAACTCATGGGAAAAATTTGAGACTATAAGTTTTTCTTTATTCTTGATATGCACTAAAAAACACATGGAACAACCAAACTAACATCACCCTCTAAAATATTAGAATACTACAATAATAATAAAATCAAGATCAAAATATTCACACACTAGAAAATGCCCCTTGACCAAAATAGCTCACAATAAATGATTGAGTGAAGATCAATGCACTGTGACCCAATAGATAATGACTTTGGAGAGACCCACCTTATAGGATTCTTTTCAAGAGAGGTTTAATGAGATTCATTTCCCCAAGATCCTAATGTTTTTGAGTTGTGCCAAATAATATGTCAATAAAATTAAATGTGATCAAGTTCTAATTTTGAATAACTAATCTATCTCTTGAGTTGGAAAGATGTATGTTCAAACTCTTATGAATGGGGAGAAGTACCTATTATACTAACCCTAAAATTAGATGGACCCATGATGGGTTTACTAAAAGTGATGTCTAGGCAATTTAGTGTCACTAGACCTTAAAATAAATCACCTATAATAAAAGCTGGAACCACACAGTGGGTTTGCTAGAGTAATGCCAAGGCCATTGAATGTCTCTAAACTTTAACACACATTATTCATCATATAATAAATTACATAGCTATAGACATATATAGATTATATTTGCATGATCAAAAGAGAATCAATAATATTCATGCCCCCATCATGACCACAATGCCAATAGATTTGAAGTGAAATAACAATAATTTTCCATTGAATTTGTAAACTATATTGTAATTCATATGCGTGTGAAACAATATCATGTCTTTTTGAATTTTAAAAAATGCATATATGTGCATGAACCATCATCATGTCCCCTAAATTTATGCCAAATGATATATAATTCCATGTATCTATATTATCAAATGTAACTATATGTGACATTTGCAATTCATGTTCCTATAATTTTTTGGCATATGCCCATATATATTTAACCAAGTGTGTATGATTATGTACTCAACTATCTGTAAAGTGAGTGGATATGCATGTCCTATTCCCCCATAATATATTACAATGTGGCAATATTTAATATGTATATGATTTCTAAATTATTTTGAATCTTAGAAACCTATATAATTTGGTATAGTTGGAAGGACTAAAAAAGGAAGACAACATTTAGATTTTAGAATGGGAGATGAAAAATATTGACAAGAATAAATTTTAGGGTTTTAATCAATATAATTTATAAGAGCTGAGTTATTTTTAACCAGAGGAGAATGATGCAGAAATAAAACTTATGGAGGTCATAATGATTCATAACTCTGTTTGAGTTCTCATTTATACCAAAATGACTGTATCAAAAATTTTAATTTAGAGATAACCCACCATATCCAATTAGGGACATTTTTAAAACTTTTTGGAGGCCATACATGACAATTTAAGAGTTTAAAACTACATTTTAATATATCTTTCCATTTTTAAAAATAAGATATTTTTGTAATTGGACATGAACGTGATTTGAATTTCATCCATTAGGTTAATTTTAGTGTTTACAATGTATGTGAATATTTTTAGGCCTATTTGAGCTTGCATGTAAAACTTACTAAAAATAGCAGTTAAAGATTACTCAAAGAGAAAAGTTACTAAAAATAACAATTTTCTAAAAATTACATGTGTTAGATTTATGTAGCTTTTAATTTATTGATATTTTTAAAGTATGCATGTCAACTCAAATTTTGAGTCAATCTTGATTTAAAGACTCTATGTAATATTTTATTCATTTGATTGGAATCAATAGGGAATATTGTTTATCATGCAATTTATGAGTTTGATGCCTATGGATATTTTTCTTAGCTATTCTATATTTTAATTAGTTTCTTAGGATTGATCATACTTAAATTTAATAAAACTTTTAAAGATATAATAATGAAAATTTTAATCACTACTTTTAAAATCTTAACTTATTGGTTGTAAAAAAAACTACTCGCAACGTAATTTAAAAAAATTAAAGAAAGATACTGTATATGTAAAATTCATCAATTAAATAGACATTAAATTTTTATCTAAAAATTAAAATAAAAACCCCGAAAATGCACTTTTGAGGAAAGAAAAATTATCTTACAAAATTAGTTTTGTATAATACAAACCCTTATCTAGGCACAAACATGTATTCAAACGAACATTAAATATCTTATTATAAATTTACAATAATGAAGAAAACATTAAAAAAATACTTTTTCCAATTCATACAAAAATGAGAAACTCAAAAGAGTAATACAACATTAGATAACATTACATTTGTTTAATACATTTTTGTATAACCCATATAACAAGATTATTTGGAGGTTAAAAACATATCAAGTGAATCTCCATATCATAATTATTAATGTACAACTAAGTATATTGTAATATTATATAATTATATATATTATATTATGGATAAATAATATTAACATTATATAATTATATATTTATGTTAATATATTATTAATCTAATTTTATATAATAATATACAATATAATATAACTATAAATTATTAATATTATATCATATCATATAATTTTTGAAAAAAAAATTCTTAATCAAAACAACTCATAAGAGAATTGACAAAGTAAAAACTAATGGTTTTATGTTATAAAAAAATAATACTATAAAAAAAGGAAACACATCCAATTATTTTTGTCATTGAAAATATAAATCTTAGTTTGATTTGACACTAACCAAACAAAAACTTGTCCATGAAACATGAGGAAAAAATGGAGCTTTGGAAAGAATGAAATCACAAATTTGTAGACAACATAAAAAATGGAGCTTTGAAAGGAATGAAATCACAAATTTGTAGATAAGTATAAAATTTAATGTGAGAAAAAATATATATATAAATAACAAATGTCAGCAATTGAATTGATACAAATAAAATATTCTCACAACATACATGTAAAGACATTAATTTTAGATCAACTCACCTAACATTGGTTGTATTCCCAATCTCACGTATATACACATCGAACTATTAAAATAATATAATATTTCAAACCTACAACCTATTTTTACATAAACAATAAGATGAGTTGTAAACCATTCCCATGACTTTGTTTAGAAGAAGACCATGATTCAGTGCCATCAAACAACATAGTACTTAAAATAAAATAAAATTAAGACACATCTATTATACAAAGGAGATATATTGCCTTCTAATAACAAAAAATAAATTTGAAAAAAATGAGAATTCAACCTTACAAATTTGTACAATATTTTTTAGAATAAACATATCAATAATATTCAAAATAATTGATATATGCACATCAAGCTATGAATGTAATACAATATTTCAAACCCACAACCTAGTTTTACATAAACCCTAAGGTAAACTATAAACCTGCACATAGCTATTTTTAAAAGAAACTAGTGAATTCATATCCTAAAAAAAATATAGTACTGTAAAAATAAATAAAAATAAGGAAATGTGATCTTACCTATTAGTGATAAAATAAGGTTTTGAAAAAAAATAAAACATTACCTTGAAAACCAGTATAAATTTTTATGACATGAAGAAATGCAATGATTAAGAAAATGACATCATTATCATCACCAAAATTAAGAGAAATAACATATACTCATTGCATTTACACAATGACACTAATTCAATTATAACTCACCTCTCAATGATTGCATACCTAACTTTTGGTCTAGGTGAGCCAAGTTATAAAAAAAAAAAGAATGTTATAGACCCATAACCTATTTTTACATAAATCCTAAGAAGACCCATAAATTTTTTACAAAACTTTATTTACAAGAAGTCATTGATTCCATGTCGTTAAACACCATAACACTATAAAAAAAATGAATTACTATAAATAAAATCAAGGCGCACCCAATTATTTTTGTTATTTACATGAAAAATATTAGCTACTGATAAAATAGAGCTTTTGAAAGAATAAAATAGTGACCTTGCAAGCTTGTATCAAAGTTCAAGGCATGAAGAAACATATTGATTTAAGAAAATGAAAATTCATCCATCATTGTCAACAACAAAATTGAGACAAAAAAATCTATTCATCGTATTCACTTAGAGACACTAATTCGATCTTAACTTAATTCATAATTATTACATCCACAATCTTTAATCTATGTATGTTGAATTATTAGAACTTCATAATTTTTCAAACGCACAAGTTAGTTTTACAAAAATCTTAAGAACAACAAGAAGCCATTCACAAATCCCTATTTATAGTAAACCAAATCTTTATTTTATTCATAAGACAAATCTTAACTTAATCTAGAGCTAAACCCAAACACCTTCTATTCACAAAATATGGACTTGATAAAAATAAATACACAACTCTATAGACATGTGTAGAAGTTTATGACACAAAAACATATTGATTAAAAAAAAATGATATCATTGTTAGCAACAAAACTGAGACAAATAAAATATCCTTGCCACAATCTTGTAGACAATGATTTGAGCTTAACTCACCTCACAATGATTACATACTCAATCTCTAGCTTGTGCATATTGAGCTCTATCAAATTGAACAATAAAACTTGTTCTCATAAATGGCAACTGTATATATATAAATAGTTTTTCAAAATGATGTTAATGACAACATTAATTTGGATTAATAGTACATCAAACAAACCTTTACATCCTTATATACATATTAAAATCTAATACAAAATAATTTAATGTCATTGAAATAGTAGATAAATCTTTACAAAATAAACTTATTAGCATGGAAAAAAGTACTTGTGCTATTGTTTGGTTTTGTTGACCACTCACTATTCTATATATGCCACCTAGTCACCTATACGGCAACACATCCTCGTCAGTAAATCTTAAATCTTATGACACCAATCAATCAACCTACACCATATATTAGTAGCAAGAAAATATGATCATATTCATCCTCTAATTTCAAATGGTGACTGTTGATTAAATAAAAAATAAATGACTCATTCTAATAAATAAACGTCTATCGACATAATTAAAAAGTCAAATAACTATATATTTAAACAATATTAAAAATATTAATAAATAATAATATATTATATTTGTTTTCTACTAAGGAATTAGAAAAAATGGCCTTATACGATTATGAAAACTTAGATATCTAAAGACATGACACTACTAGTCTTCTTGTTCTAAGTATCAACAAAATTAAAATTCAACCTACCCTTATTGAGAGTAAGATGAATATATCCATTCATTAAAATCAACAACGTAATATAGTTCTTAAATTAGCAAGGCCTAAATGTCGAATGGTAGCCTGAAGAAAAAATTGTGGGCACAGTTGAAGGCGGGCCTTTTAATTTGAATGCTTTGAATTTAAGGTAGCATGAGTAAAACAAAGGTAACTTTAAGCCTACAATAATGAAGAGAAAGATCTGAAGGAACTTGATGATGGAGAGCTTAGAAGATCATGATTATTGTGAGGAGAACGAAGGTACTTTGGATGATACAATGATGGGAAAGGAGAGAGAGATTATAGATTTTAAAGATGGAAAGATTAGAGACATAAAAGATTAGGATCAGGTTCAACAAGGAGAGGGAAAGAATGATCCTCTAATTTCAGAGACAACCCGAAACTCAAGCTTTGACATTTGAGATAGATGATAAGAATTTGTAGTTTTTTTTTTTTTTTTTTTTTTGAAAAGATATAAATATAAATAGTATGCTAATAAAGCGCTGGCAGATTTAAAGGCAAAGCTTATCGACAAAGATAAAGAGAATGATGGCAATTAGAATTTGGTGACGGATTTAAAGGCAAAGCTTATCGACAAAGATAAAGAGAATGATGGCGATTAGAATTTGGTGACAAGAAAAACCATTAACAGCATTTTCTGTTAACTTTTTCAGAAGAACACAAGCATTCTTAATCGCTTGTTGGAGACGCTAACATTATATCCTTTTATTAGAAATAAGTTTTTCGCCAAAATGTGATCATTTAGTAAAACATGATGGTTTTGCTTAAAAAAATTGGCGTAGTCATTCTCTGACAAGATTAATTGGTCAGACATATCCAATATTCAAAGCGAAGGACTTAACATGCGACTGCGACTTACCATCTTCATTTACAGCCGATCTCACCGCTTCAAGTCAACACCCAGAATCTTCTTACTTTACATTGAAGTTATGAATTTAGTATATAACAATTCCAGGAATTTTTTTTACCTCAAGAATAGCAGCGACGCAGCGCTTGTTAAATTTATCACCAATATAAATATCTTCCAAATTTGATTATGACCCTGCGACCCTGACTTTTTGCATATATTATCCCAATACAATACAACGCAGAACATTAAGCGACCCGAGACCATAAAATGTTTTCATTTAAACCTCAGGATTGAGTCTTCAGCGAATAAGTTGGAAAATCCCACATGTAGATATATAAAGTTGGGTTGAGTGCAGCAAGTCCATATATACTTTAATTCAGTGCTTCGGTTTTCCAAGGAAAAGCGTTGTATTGGATGTAGATGACCTGCTAAGTGGCGAAGAAGTTACTCTAACCTTGGAGGCCGACGCGAAACTGAGTTTTACTGTCGGCCTTGAATGTTAAGAGTGGGTTTTCCTCTGCTTAAACATGTCATCTCTTCGAATTATCACGAATTTTTTTCGCTGAAATTTAACTCAGCAGCTTTTGTATTTTTTGGGTGCTGAATTAAGGTATGAGAGCATTCATTTATGTGTTAGATATTTTATGTTTTCTCAGTTGATTAAATTGTATATGACTTTTGGATTAATTGTATATGAAACTTTTTAATTGATGTTTTCGATTATAATTTATGGTTCATTATCACAGACCATATTATTGAATTGTGATCTGAAATGATTAAAAAATTTTGTATATGTTTTTTCAGCAGAAAGTTATAACAAAAAGTCATATCCAAAAATGCATACACAGAGCTCCGTCCTCATATCCAGGGTCGTATCTAGGGACGTAAAATGTCAGACTTCAATCTCCAATGAAAACTGATCGTAACATATCATCACCTAGTAAGAAGCTCTGCCTTCCACATCATCGTTAAGCCATGTCAAATTTTGTATATGTTTGCATTGCCAAAACAATTTTATAAGGATGGGTTCCATTTTTGAAGCTGACTTATTTCTGTAAGTACACGAGGCAAAGTGAAATCAACATTATATGATATTGTGTTATAGTATTTTATTCAGGGTTTATAGTTTTGCTTTGATTAAGTTCTTTTTAAGGCGGAGTGTGATATGTTTGCAGAATTTGAAGTTTGCATCCCTCTATTACTTTGAACCGAGCGGTAAATTGCATGGCCTAATGTCTTATATAGTTTTTACAACTTATATTATGCCTTTAACAATAGACGATGATGAGATGATGAAATAATATTTAAAATCTTTTAAATTGAATTCGTTTTAAAACCTATTAGATTAGATACAAAATTATTTGATTTTGTTTATGTTTATTAAATAAACACAATAAATAATGATATAAAAGTTTAAAAGTGATTACAATGTCTCTTAGTCGAGGAAACAAACTGGCTAGTATTAGAATTTTTTTTTAAAAAAAAAAGGAAAATATAATAGAATAACATTTATTTTAATATATTTTTTAAATTTATTATTATATTAAATAAATAATTATTATAATGAAATTATTGTGTTTGGTCAGTAAATATATATTTGTAGTTATATAAGAAAATACAATCTGTTGTATAATATTTTATTTAAATAATAATTGAAATTTATAATTACTGTTTTATTTTGTGATAGAAATATATGGTTTAATTTTAATAATTATTTTTACTAATAATTGAATCACAATTTTTTGAAGGAACATGTGACTTAACAACTGAACCACAATTTTCAAATGATATTTAAATTTTTATTTTAATCTTATTATTCAAATTATTATCATATTATTTATTCAAATCAATATCATATTATTTTAAATTTTAATTTATAATTAAATAAAATACTTTTGTTTATCTCAAATTTCATTCTTCTCAACCTTGAATCTTTATAAATATTTTGTCATATAAAAAAATATTATTTAAAAAATTATTAAAAATTGGTGATTTCAAAAAATAACTTGAAGGATAAGGTATAAGAGGCTTCTTTGCTTTCTTGCCATTATAATGTGTTGTTGTTAATGGATGTAATTATCTAAAAGTAACATAATTATTTTAACTATCTTAATTAACTTCAATTTTTAGATTTTATGGAAATCGCCCAACAAAAATTATCCTAATCGTTATGCAAATTGTGGTGGTAGCGTTTGGATCAACGACAACAATAGGTTTAGCAGCAAATAGATCTGGCAGGTTGTCAACTGGATCAAAGGGCAACCAGTGTAAGGAGAGCAGCTTCAAGATCTTTTTGAAAAAGAATGAGATTTAAAATATTTTGGGATGATCTACCAGTTTTCTAGCTTGTGGCCTTTTCTAGCAGATCTGAAGCGCTAGATGAAGGAAAACCGGATGTCGCTAATGAAAGGTAACCTGCAGATTTTCCCCTTTGAAAAAGGATAGTTCATTGTTCTCTTTGATTTAGAAGAGGATAGGGCTTTTCTGTTTCAACGGCCTTTTTAGCCTTGGAATCATTATGTTCTCTACAAATCATGGTTTCTTTCATTCATTCCTCATTTTGAGGCCTTCAATGTCAAATCGATTTGGGTAACGTTGCCCATTTTACTCTTACAATTTTGGATTTTTTTCTATTTCAAAGCTATTGGTGATTCATTGGGTAAATTCTTATAAATGAATCCAAAGTCCATTAACCATACTACAGTTTCTCATATTTTAATTTTTAGCTATTTCCATATATCTTCCCGAGTCCATAGATTTGAAGGTTAAAGATCAAACTTGGAAGCAATCTCTCGATTTTGAGACATTATCTTTCTATTGTAGAAATTGCTTTCAAACAGGTCATCTTGTTTCTTTGTGTATTTTTTTAAGTGTAATACCAAAGTCTCTTGGTGGAAGGATGCTCTCCTTGAACATTTTACTATTCTAAAAGACAACGAGAGTACTGATTCAAAGTGTGATTCACCCAAATCTAATGAAGATATGATTTTGGCCCAAAATGAATTTGAATAGGTATCAAACAGTTTTGCTCACTTTGGGGAAGGAAAATCGTGATCACCAAATTGAAGGTGAGGATTAAAATGGTGATTCATTAATGCATTTACCATTGGATAAATCAAAAGTTTCACTTAAAATAACTATTCCCATTCTTGTTAACGATGGAAGGGAATGGAAGATTGTTGGTAACAAAAAAATTTGCAGAAAGAATGATTCTACTTTTCTTAACATGACCCTTAAATTTTCAAAAAAAAAAAATTTGAAGGGTCCTAGTTTCATACTTTTTTTGTACATCTACTACAATTTTGCAGTGTTTCTGTTCTTGTTATAGTGTTGATTTATTTTTCGTTATTGTTGTAGAGTTAATTTATTGCTAGATGTTTTTTGCAAGCAATCATGTTCCTTATAGTTTTGAAGACCATGTCTATATATTATTGTATTGGGTAGGAGACCTCTAAAACCCACTTTTACCATTAATAAAAACATAATTATATTATTTTCAAAATAATTTTATAAATAAAATAATAAATAAAAATATTAAAATTTATTAAATAAATAAATTAATTTCTTTATATTATAATAATCCAAACTAATAAATAAATTATTGGTAATGAACTCAAATCATAGTTATTTTTAGTGTTAAATTCAACATTCATTATTCATCCCATGCTTTGGATTGTAGATGCTTAAATAATAGTTTGAACGGTGGAAGTGCATTACATTTATCTTAAAATTTTATTATTAAATAGAGACATATACTTTAAACATGAAAGGAATAACAAACAACTGATATGGGCCCCTTATAAGTTTGCATGATCGTTAAAAATAGTTTTAAGGGTATTAAAGATATGGCCTAAAGGGTAAAAAAAAAGAATAATTATTTAAATTTATGATAGGCTAATAAATATTAAAGGGTGCATTTTTTTTTTATTATGTTAGTTTATATTTTGATTTTATAAAAAAATATTTAAAAAAAAAAATTAAATTGAATAAATTTAAATTTGCAATTTTTTTTTTTAATTATGTTAATTTTTTGATGTTCAATTTTTTTTTTAAATTTTTTATTAATAAAAATAAATCATGAGTCATGATTTGATATTTTTTAAGTTAATTTTTAGAAACTATTTATCACAATTATTTTCCTCATGATTTCATTAAAATTAACATAGTTGACTTGACTATATTTTTAGAAACTATTTATCACAATTATTTTCCTCATGATTTCATTAAAATTAACATAGTTGACTTGACTATATAAATTGTGAAAGTTTAAAAGTTTTGAAATTATTATTATTTTTTTATTGATTAAATTTTAATTTATTTTATCATCCATTAAAAATGAATACACTTATTCTATTATAACATTTTAATATTTAATGATGACTTTCAAAACTCACTTTTACCTTTACATATAGTTTTTATTATTATATTAATTATTTTTTAAATTTATTATTATTCTAATTATTTATTTTTTCATACACATTAACATTCTCCTAACTTTTAGCTTTTAGGTCTCATTGAAAAACCTTTAAAATATGTAAAAATAAAAAATAAAATAACTTAAATTAATTTAAATAAAAATAAATTAACTCAAATAAAATAAAAGATAATATCTAATAAGGTGATATAAATGATTATAACCATCCCATCAGTAGTTGTGACCTATCTTATCTTGGAAATATAAGAATTTAATTTTATTATTAATATTTGAAGTTCAGATTGAATTGATTCTTTCATGAGGCCTTGCTTCTGACAACGAGGATTTTACCTTTACTTTTGAAGTCTTTGCTTCCCTTGTTTCAAATAGGGATTTTAAAAGCTCACCACACTCTGAAGAAAAATTATTGGTCGATTTAATCTTTCCAAGAAAAGTTGTGTCAATTTCAACATCCTCTTTGGAAGTGCCCCCAAATTTGGATTCTTCTAGGGCAAATACTAATTCAAAATCAATAGCAGAAGACAAATCCCAACCTTGCATCCTTGTTGAGGAAGTTCCACCAGCCCTTCAAGTTGAGAACAAAGAAGGATAGTTTGTGGTTCAAAATAAGAAAAAAGTAAAAAAACATAGACTCAACGTCCCTATATATCTCTTTGTTCAGGGGGACCCCATGTTAATATGTTGAAAATCAGAAAAAAAGAGGTAAGGTCCCCAGGTTAAGTTTGGTGAAAACTTCATAAAAGTTTCCTAGTAAATTTTTTTGTTCCTGTTTGTCCTTGGCTACAGAGACTATTTTATGGGTTTTTTACTCCCTATTTAGTTGTTGATGGTAGAGATGTCTCATCTAAACGTTGATGTCCTATCTTTTGTTCTCTCCTTTATATAAAGCTACAGAGCCTTTTAAAACCTATTTATTAACCAATCTAATAAAAAATATTGAAATTAATATTAATTTAACTTTAATTTTAATTTTAAAAATAATTTATAACCATTTTTAATTATACAATTTATGGTTTTTATTTGATTTACAATTTTAATTTTAAAAAGCACTGTATAACCATTTTCAATTACACATTTTTTGGTTGTTTATTCGATTTATAACCTTATTTCTAATTACATTTTGGAAGGATCCCAATAATAATAATGATGTGTTAATCATTTTCATTTTACTTGTTTAATCTGTAGGGATATTAATTATTTTAATTTTTATTTTTATAAATTGATGGAATTTTATAGACACCACCATTAAAGAGAGATGATTATCACAATAATGAAATAATTTTCAAATATTTATAGTAATAATTATAAGGAGATATATTTTAACATAACTTAACTATTAAAATATATTATTCTTTAAATATTTATATTATATTTTCAACATAAACTTTGAAAATGATATTTCATCAAATATTTTAAATAATTAAAACAAATTTAATAAATTATATTGATCAATTTAAATAGAAACATTATATAAATTAAATTTTGATGAAACCCTTTATGAATACCTTTATTTCTTATTTATTAATGAAAGATTTTATTTTATTATTATTTTATATATAATATATAATTAAAAAAATCAAATCTCCCATTACTGAATGAGAAATTAAGGTATTCACAAAAAGTGTAGACATCATAAAATCGTACACCATGATTTCAAATGTCATACTTCTCTTGGAATACTTTAGGACCTTCTTGGGACCATTCAACCCTCTAATCCTTAATTAAACCTAATCCATAGTCAGTTTAACTTAACTGGCTTAACCCAAATTTTACCCACTTTTAACCCTTCACCTTAACCATCGATAATCAGGGTGCACCTCCTCAACAACTAACATGTAAACTCATCCACCTTGATTTTATAAAAATAACTTATCCTCATCCACATTTGAGACATTGTATGAGAGAGTTATAATTAGGAAGTCCAGTTCATATACTGTTGCAACTCTCTTGCCTTGCTTATAAAAAGAGAGGAGCAAAGAGGTGAATCCATCTATAATTGTTATCAAGAGCTTATGTATCCATAAGTTTTTTTTGCAGGTCAATCGTTATTAGTAATCTAGTAATCCAATAATCATATTAGAGAGTCAATTTACTGCCACCTCTCCACCAAGTTATCAGGTATTATTACTCTGTCAAAATGAAGTTAGATTTCACAAAGTTAACTATGTCAACCATCCATCTAATCAACTTTTGGTAAGACAAGTACTTATTTCTCAGTATTCATTTACTTTATTTCATTTTGAAATCAACCCAGGTTTTACCCTCTCTCAGAATCTATCTTTTGGATCTCATCAATCAATTTTTTTACCAACTTAGATCCATACATAGTAACCAATGACAATTGTCCCAACTACTGACAGTCTGTCCAACCACCAATGGTGACCTTGCCCATCGATGGTCACTTTAACCACCAATGGTCAATCTAACTATCGATAGTCACTGTGGCAATAAAAACTAACAAGTTATTTTCACCTACCTACACCCAATCAAATCTAATTTTCTATGTTTCTGCCTGTTCATAGACCCCTGCCTAATTTTTTAAAGTAGACTCCAATCCTCGAGCACTAGTATTAATTAGCTAATCACTATTTTAATCATTTATAATCTATATTTATTAAGCAAGAATTCTTGTGTTCAATTTCAATGTCTTTTGGTTATTAATGCAAGTACCTTCTATTCTAATAATAAGATTAATTATTTAAAGATGTGTGGATTGACAGCCCCTAAGGAAGCTCTCGCTTCAAGGATCTAGCTATCTCTAGGCAATCCACTCAACTATCTATCTAAAAAATATATTTTCTTTAGTGTTTTATTATCTTCAAGTCATCTTCTAAAGCCAAAGAGGAACTCTTCACAATATTATGATTTAACGCGTGCATAATCAATCAGGGTGTTCAACCATACCCTACTTAGTTTCTTCTTTTCATCTTTCTAAAAATAAGTAGAAATTCACTGAAATATTATGGCATGCCTAGTGGGACCCTTGTGTTTTTACTTGGGGTTCTTTTTCGCATGTATTCTCTCTCTATTCTATTTTTGGTAATGATTCTTTTGGGCATAAAATTAAGTGCATACATCAACTACTTAAAAATTTAGTTCACAGAGCTTAACTTAAAAATCAAATAAATCTATCGTAGTTTCACTCTTTATTGCACACACTAAACCAAACCACTTTCACCAATTAAATATCAAACAAACTTGAGATAAGGTTCGATTAGGATTTCATCACCTAGCAGTAACCTTACCCTTTCCCAGTGATCCTAATTGAATGTCATTACCAAGGGGAGATCCAATTCAACTCTTTGGTTGAGTATAATATCTGGATATCAATATTTATTGGCTAAGCACTCGACACCCTTATTGTTATGATGTGTGAAGTGAGGCGATAGGCCCAAATACTAGGCCACATATTGATTTCAATATAGATTCTTTTTAGCACTTAAACACAAACTAAAACTCACCTTAAATTTTCTCTCTAGTTCCCTTTCTACAAACCAATTTCAATCACATAACTTCTTAAGGCATAAGCCAAAAATGAGATTAATTAAAACTTTAGAGCTTAACGTATATTTTAGAGTGATTTGATTTATTTTATCATTTTATTATCTTCTATTTGTTTGAGTACTAAGGCTATTTGTGCTTTCTATCTCCCCCATCTCATATGGTTTTCACTCACCAGTAACAAAAATACCTTATGGAGAAAAACCCATTACCAAGACAACCTACCTCTTCTACCTCTTCATCCATGGACTATGTTTTTGAGCCAATAGATTCTCCTCATCCCTCAGGAAGTCCTACTTTCCCTCCAGAGGTTCCTCAAGGAGATGCATATTTTTTTTCTTTTTTCTAGATAATAATCCCATAACCTTACAACATTATCTTACAACCATGTCTTATCGTACCCCAGCTTTGGCCCCATCCATAGATCCACCTTATGGCATGTATCTCCACCTCATCGAGAACACTTCCATTTTCATGGTTACAACTCAACTGTTGACTACCCAAACTTCCTTATCAACTAATAACCCCTTCAAGACTACCATAGATAACCAACCAACCCAAACTACCACTACCCTTATACCTTCCACTCCTACTAGCCACTCATCCACAATAGGAGTGCCTACCTCTACACTACCAACCTTCCTTTATCTACCTCTAATCCATCAACCACTACTCCACTTCAAAGCCTTGTGGTATCCATACCCTCTCCCTTGCTATCGATTAGTAAAAGAGTGACTTCCCTTCCATCGGTCACCAACCCAACTACCGATCCTATCTAATAAGCACCCCTTGCACCAAAATTTAGTTACATCCATAACATACAAGGGCATGTACCCCTACCAACTACCCAACCACCTATATCTACCTACCCTTATGTATCTTCCATCCAACTATTGACATCTACTTACCAAGATGTGGTAGCCTCCCAACCTTCTACCCACTATCAATATATCTCCCAACCACTGCAGCCACATGCATCTTCCAACCTTTCAGGTGCACAACCCAAAGCAAAACTAATGAAGATGGTTATGGATAAGATGACCATCTTAGAGTCATCCATTTTAGTTACTCATAACATCCTGTCATATGACCAAATTTGTAATGAGCCCATCCATCTATCTATACCTATCAGGTCATATCCTCCCTAATGGGAACTTCCCAAGTTATCTAAATTTTAAAGTAAAGAGGATCCCCAAAATCATCTTAGGGAATTTAGGCATGTTTGTTATCTCATCACTTATGATGATGCCCTTCTTCTCCGTACCTTCCCATGTCTCTAGTTAGTCTGGCATTATATTGGTATAGTGTCATACCCAAGCACTCCATTTTCTCTTTTACCAACCTGGATCAAACCTTCTTAGACCATTTTTTGATCAATATTTTGAAAAGAGTTTCTATCACTAACCTCTAATCCATCAGATAGTTTGAGGATGAATCCATTGCTAATTTTGTGGCTCATTAGAGGACTCTAATTAACCAACTCTCATTCTCCCTACCTCAACTTGAACTCATATATCTCTTTGCTTAGTCATGTGCCAATCATATCTTCTCTACACTATGTGTCCAAATATTTCAAACCTTCAATGAAGATTTTACCATGGTGCGTAAGTTAGAGAACTGAGCCATTGATAAAGGAAAACTAAATCTCAAAAACAAGAATTCAACCTATAAAACCAATGAGGCTCATTCCTCCAAGTTAAGCAACCAATCCAATACTAACACCAAGAGAAAGGGAACCATGAAAGCGGTTGTCCTCAAATACTCTCCTCCACCTTCCGTCAACCAATCTAATTCCTTTAGTTCCTCAAAGTAAAACACTAGGAGCCAAACCCAGAATAACCAGAAGCAGTTCACTCCACTTGAAGAATCTTATGCTTCCATCTTGGAGAAGTTATTGAAAACCAACATTATTCAACTTCCTCTTATCAAACCTCCTCAGTAGTTTGATGCCTCTCATCCTGCACCTAGTTGGTTTAATGAGAATGATATATGTGCCTTTCATTGAGTAATAGGACATGATGTCAGTAGGTGTAACACCTTTAAGAGCCTTATCCAATCCCTAATTGACAAGGGGGAGCTTACATTGGACAACCCCAATGCATCATTGAACCAATCCCTTGACATATTTAGGCAACCCTTCCCAAACCATTCTCCTACCAAGAATGAGAGAAATAATGTTGAGTATTCTCATGATACCCATATAGTTAACATGGTTATTGATGTACTCATTATCGAATCACCTAGTACCCAATCTTCCAGTCCTCCCTCATCTATCGAGATAGTGGACTTACCTTCCCTTCCTTCAGACACTCAAACCAAGTAAGTACCATCCTTTCCCCCTCCACTTATTCAGGTAGTGGAGCCACTAGCCTCCCTTTCAACTAATATATTAGAATGACCAACCATCACCACCCTATCTTTACCTTTAATTAATGAACAACCTACTCGCCCTTTGAAAATCATTCTCAATGAGGAAACCCTTATGTCTGCTCCTCCCACAGAGGAACCACCTATTTCAAACTTGCATCCTTTTATTAAGGAAAAGGATAAGGTTACCATCCCTATGTCTCTACCTAGGGGATTATATTTTACATCTACCATTCGAGGAATTAAACCAACCTACAAACCATTCTATAGGCTAGTGCAAAAATTAGAATTTATCTCCAACCCAAACATGGATCGAGTCACCTTCTGAAAGTAATTAGGGATACCTTATATCACCAATCAAGAAACTTCAACCATACCTTTAGCAGACCAACCCAACACTTCTACCATCTGAGCTTCTACCCTATCAACCAAACCAATAACAAATTTTACCAATCCAACAATCCCTCAACCATCCAAGGCACATAAACCTCAAGTGACCAAATAACCTTCTCAAGCCAAATTTATCAAACCAATCAAGAGCCTTGTCACCTTAGTCACCCCTTGGTGAAGATAGAGCTTGCCTCCTTAAAACTAGCATCCAACCGCTAGACCAAACCAACCAAAGATGTAAAACCACACAAAGTCTATATATCCTAACTTTTTCCTCCCTTAACCTTGCCTTCTATTATGGGGACTCATCCCTCTACCCTGAGAAGGAAGCAAATTACCTCTACCAAAATCCCACCACCTATTTTGGTTACACCTTTGTAGTTGTTCTCCAATGCACCTCTTTTCATTGCACCAAAAATACCTAAGCCACCTACCTTGCAATCTTCCACCTCTAGCTCATCAATCTCCTTGTCTAAATTAAGGTCATCAACCAAGCGCACCACCTTACCCAAAACACCTACCACCAAACCTATCTCTAAATAACCTCGTACTTCAACCATCAAAGTAAAGATCACTGCACCCCTACCACCTTTAGTTGAGTCCTACTCAACTATTATCCATAGGTTATTATAGATTGCTTGTTTAGCCTTACCTCCCATCAGACCCTTTGACCCTCTTTATTCCAAACCTATCTAGTATAATGACCACCATGTGTGTTCTTATCATAAGACACCCGACAATGATACAGAGAACCATAAAAATCTCCAAACCATTATCCACCAACTTTATGATGAGGATGATCTATTAACAAACAAACCTCCTATCGGCCCTATACTAATACAACTAATAACCATACCTACCCAACACTTTCCTACTCTTCCATTCTCACCTAAAAGTGAAGATGAGTCTAACCAATCTACTACTTCAACCTCTCTTTCTATCCATACTATCAATGCGGTCACAAAACCAAAACAAAAGGATAAGGGGAAGGATAAGGTCTCTATTCCATGGATGTATTCATCTTCAACCTCCCAACCAAACCACACCCGTCCATCTCCATCTTCCCCCAAACCCAAGGTATCTATTTTAGGTGCTTCCCAATCTAACCCCTTAAAATCCATTAGGAGAGTCACCCTCAAGAAACTTCACAATACCTCAATGAAAATGAGCTTATATAAGTTGATCTCTACCTCTCCCCATCACCACCAAGCACTACTAGAGGATTTGTAATCTATTAAGTTCCAACTCGAGAAACCCCAAGCTCTAGCAGCCTTTGTTGATGCCCTTCAAATTTCCAACCTTGTTACCTTCAAGGATTCAAAAATACCTTCCATCCACCTTGAGGACCCAGATCCCCCTCTCTTTATTACTATTTACATCAACCATACCCACATCAAATAGGTCATTATTGATGGGGAAAATAACATTAACATCATCTCCTCTCACATCTATAACCAACTCAGCTTGTCAGACAATGTCATGTCTGAATCTTTGACCATCCTTCATTCCTTCAACAATACCATGGCCAGTACCTTGGGAAATCTTGTCCTTCATATTTGTTTATGACCCCACATGCTCCCTAAATTTTTCTATGTTGTGAAAGGTGAATTCTAATATAACATCTTGTTGGGATGATCATGGATTTGCTCCATGGGTTACAATCCCTCTACCCTCCACCATTGTATTGATTTTGAATACGAAGGCTAGGTCATCACCATCCAAGCTGACCCAAGTCCTTTTTCAACATACAACATGACCTATCACCCCAACACACCCCCATCCAACACACCCTTAGCAGTTAAAACCCAACCTTCAAACACCAAAATGAATATCATATCCCCTTCTGTTGATGAGGCATAAACTAGTTCCTCTATCCCTGCAGACCAAATCCCCATCATAGACCCTTTGGAATCAATGTTCCATTATCTTTGAATGGAGGAGTATCACCTCTTATCCCTTGAAATTTTCCCTACTCTTCACGAGTACGGGAAACTCACCAATTAGCTAGGATATGACCCCAATGTCAGAACTATCATTCCCTTTAGACCTCCGACTATCAGACCCATTTTATCTATGGGGACTTTACAAATACTTTGGAGCTTCTACCACCTCTCTTCCACCTTGACCATTCACCATCAGTTTCTCTTACCTAGATAAACCAAGCTTCACCAAGACATACCTCCATGGGTGTGCTTGGAAAGGCTTCAATCTTGGGCAATATGAGCATGAACCACATGAATTGGTCACCATTGAAGCTAGGAAGCTGCATAAGAAGCATAAAATTAATTTCATCTTACCTAATAAGAAGAAAGCTAAATAACCCATCGCTACCATTATTGAAGAAGATGCCCCTTCCTTATATACCTCACCTCCACTTGTGTGTGAAGATGATGACATCATCCCACCTAAATTTCTTTCATCAACATGAACAACCTTGGACCCCTAACTTATCAGAAGGAGGGGAAAACCATAACCATCCCTTTGACCCATCCTGAGATGATAGGATAAGACTCTTGTACCATGAACATTATTCAGTGCTAAGATCATGATTGTATTCTCACCTACCTTAGTGCCTCAGATTCCTCCATCCACAAATCCTTTCCTCTTGAGACCTCAACCATGTTGAATGAATCCACTATGGATATCAACTTAAGTACCCTAAATAACACTTGCATTGTCAAATTTGGTTGATCACTAAATTTCAAGGAACTTCGAGACTTCCCTTCTTTCTTCCAAGATCATAGCATAGCCTTCATGTGGTCTTATAGTGATATGGCTAGAATTGACCTTGCCATTGCCACCCATAACATAGTCATTAACCGTGACACCAAGCCTGTCAAGTAAAAGCTTCAATGCATGCATCTTCGCATATCCCTTATCATTAAAGAAGATCTTAAACATATTTTATCTTTCAAATTTATTCAACCCATTGAATACCCCCAATGGCTCTCAAATGCCATGCCTATCACCAAAGCTATAGGGTTGATTATGCAATTGTGTGGATTTTTGTGACCTCAACCTTACTTGCCCCAAAGATGACTTTTTTCTATCAAACCTCAACCAACTTGTTGATTTTATAGTTGGCCATGAGATGTTATCTCTCGTGGATAGGTTTTTAGGTTATAATTAGATCTTAATTGCTCCTGAAGATCAACATAAAATTGCCTTTACCACCCCTTGAGGAACCTTTTGCTATAGAGTTATGCCTCTTAGACTAAAGAATGTTGGTGCAACCTACCAAAGTGCCATGACCTATATCTTCCATGACCTTATCCATAAGATTGTAGAGAAATATGTGGATAACCTTCTTAGAAAATTCAAACTCTGAAAAGATCACTTAGCCATTCTCAAGATCATCTTTGAGTGCCTTATCCATTATCATGTGTACTTTAACCCCAAAAAGTACATTTTTGGGGTCTTGTCAAGAAAGCTTCTTGGTTTTATTGTCTCCCTTCATGAAATCAAAGTCTATCCCATCAAGATCAAAACAATCCTAGACATGTTTCTTCCAACTAATCTTAAGCAACTTTGTAGCTTGTAAGAGAAGCTTCAATCCATTTGTCACTTCATCTCCCAGCTTTTGGACTAATGCCAACCCTTCCACCACCTTCTAAAGAAGGATGTATCTTTCAAGTAGAATATAAACTACCAAAAGGCCTTTAATTCACCCCTCCCAAGGATGACCTAAAAACCGAGATGAACAACACAGAGAGCAAGATGTATATTACATTAACTGCATGCTTGTAGAATATGATAATTGGTATACCCATACTGAAAATCTTTTCTTAGCTTTAGTCTTCATGGGTAACAAACTTTTCCACAACCTTCTCAACCATAAAACCTACATCATAACCAACACTGATTGACTCAAGTACATGTTCTCTAAGTCATACCAAAACCAATGTAAGGCCAAGTGGCTCATGTTCTTAACATAGTTTGATATTGAGTTCCTTTAGTAAAAAGCAATTAAGGGGAAAGTATTTGCCGACCATTTGGCCAAGGCAGCTTTAGTAGATAACCAACCTCCTCCTCTTGAGTTTCTTGATGAGTTCATCGTGACCCTCTCTCAAGAAGATTTTACTTATGAGGTCACCATGTTCTTTGATAGATTAAAATGTCAGCATGGTGGGGGAGCTGGTATCATCCTTATCCCCTTTGATGGTGAACCTCTACCTATGTCCTTCAAGCTTGATTTTAAATGTACCAATAATATGATTGAGTACAAAGCCCTAGTAATAGGCCTTCAGACTGCCTTAACTCTAGGAGTTAAAATGATCAACATTTTTGGTGACTCCCAACTTGGGGTTAATCAAATCAATGACTCCTACCAGTGTAAGAATGATGTTCTATAATAGTTCAAGCAACTAGTTGATAAATTATTAGCATCATTTGAACACTATCTCATCTAGTCAACCCCATGATCTACCAATAAGTTTTTTGATACCATAACTTCCCTTGCCTCTCAGATACCATCTGCACCCTTGGATTCTAATCTATCTTTCATTATCCATAGAGTTACCCAATGTTCCTATGTCAAACCAAATTATCCCACCATTTTTAATATCAAGGAGACCCAACCTAACCTTTGGTATCAATAGACCTTCAACTATCTCAAGCTTGACATAATTCCTTATGTTCTCTCTATGAATGCTTGAAGATCATTTATCTGTAGTATCTCTTGCTAAACCATTATGGGAGGAATTCTTTATAAACATGGCTTTGATGGTCATCTCTTTTGTTTCCTATGTAGTCAATAAGCTTCTCATGCTATCAAGGAAACACACAATGTATTTATGGGGACACTTTAGTGGCTGCGTTGTAGCTAAGTATATCCTTCACCTAGGCTATTATTGGCCTACCCTTAATCAGGATTATTGTGATTATATGATAAAGTGTGTCAAGTGTCAACAACATACTAATTTGTATCATGTACCTAGCCATAGTCTTCGAGTTTTTACCAATTTTTGACCGTTTTCACAATGGGGTCTAGATCTCATTGGTGAAATTAATCCCCATTCATTGCGGTGACACCACTCTATCATCATTGTGATCAAATATTTTACCAAGTGGGTAGAGGCTATCCCTCTAGTCTTGAGCAAAGTAGAAAAGATCATCAACTTTATCAACCATCATATCATCTATCACTTTGGTTTTTCTCATAAGATTATCATTGACAATGGTAAATACTTTAAGAATAAGTAAGTCTAGGGTCTATGTGATACATTAAACATTAATTTAAGTTTCTCCTCACCCTATCACCCTTAAGCTAATGGATAGGTAAAAGCCTTTAACAAAACTCTTAATGAAATACTAACTAAAATGGTCAATGAATCTAGTTGGGATTGGAATTTGCACATCCCTTTCACCTTATGGGCATATCATATTAGCATTAGGACCCCTATAGGTGCTATCCATTTTTTTTTGTGTTTGGAGTGGAGGCCATCTTGCCTCTTAAAGTCCAAATCCCATCTCTTCGTATATCTTTGCAAGATCTCATTTCTAAGAGACATTATCATCAGTACCATCTAATCGAGTTAGAGCTACTTGATGAGCATCATTTAAAAACCCTTACCCACCTCCATGTCTATTAAGAGTACATCAAGCATGCCTATGATAAACACCTTAAAGTGAGAGAATTCAATATTGTAGATCTCATCCTAAAAGAGAATCAACATGTCACCAATATGGAGAAAAGTAAGTAGGGTAAGTTTACTTTCAATTAGCTCAGACCTTATATCATAACCCACAAGTATGGATTAGGAGCTTATCGGTTGGCTTATCTTGAAGGCCACCCAGATCTTGAGCCCCTCAATGCTTCACATCTACATTCATTCTTTTGTTAAAAAAGGTTAAGCTCACCTTTTGTCTAACTTAAGCTCATCCCTTGTTATACACCCACATTCTATCTCCCTATTTTAAGGGAAACTGATTAAAAAATGAATCATGTGATTATCTATCATAGTCATAGCCTAATCTTGAATAATGGGTACCATGACTCTACCCATGGCATGGTTCTCATGGTACTTTTCACCCCTTCTCAGGATGGATGCCCATGATCATTGTCAACTAAACCTCTTTACACCTAATCAACCTTCTTGTGCTTTTAGTTTTAACTTCATAAAGGTGAACCCTTAAGCCTATATAAGCAAGTCTATGTCTAGAAAAATTAAACAAGAAAAAATTAACATCCACACCAATAGAAATCATGGTCATTTCTAGCATTCACAAACTTCTCCTTTGAAGGAAAACTATTGAAAATTTATTTTAAATTGCCAAAATGTAAGGTGGATTGCTCCCTTAAAGGAAAATTATAAAAAAACATTGAACAAAGCAAATAAACATAGACCAATCCATTGAAGGATGGATGAGTAAAACATTTTGTTAAAACCATAATAATTTCATAGAGGCTTCTTGCATCGATTAGCCTCTCATATACAACAATCTGCAAATCACCCATCACCAAAATCATAGCAAAAATAAACTAATTTTGAAATCTACAATTGGCTCTCAAATAACATAATAAGGTGAAAGCCAAAATCAGATTTCACAAGTAGACTTCCCGCATCGATCAGTCTACACAACATGTCATAGACTTGTTTATATTGACTCTTTAGGCACCTATAGAAGAGGCATACTAGTCTCACAAGACTATTCCATTTTCATCCAACTCCCCTATAATTAAGGGATTTTGAGCTTACTTAACATTATGTGGTCAAAACACCTTTTAACCAGCTAACGAATGCTAATGTGAAGCATTTGAAAGGATTATGTTCATTAAGCTAATCTAACTTTGATTTTGTTTTAGTGCTTGTCAATGAAGAAACATCATGTCCTTTTCTTACCCTTTCACAACTAGTTGATGTTTTCACGATGATGATTATCTGTTGAATATATTCTTTAGTCTCTCATCTAGTGTTTTTAATTAAACTACCTCATATGTTTTATCTTAAACATTAACAATAAACATAACCATACCAAGCATGATAATATCACAACATCCATGAACATTTAAAAAATCAACCATTTTCCACCACATGTCTAAAGTCTAAATAATTTAGTATATACTCATTAAAATTTAACATGTCATAAGCATAACCATAAATCAAAACCATTTCATGCCTAGCTAAGCTTATATCACTGTCTAACATCCATCCATAATCACATGTAAGCATCTCATCATAAGCATTAAACATCAACATCAAGCCATAAACAATAAACCATGAACCATGAACATGAGCATACATAATGATCATATGTATAAAATCATGAGTCAAATAGCATAATAATGTGTACAAATAGATATACATCTTTCTCTCTAAAAAATGTACATCTCATCACATTAGCTCACAGGTCAGAGTCAAAATAATATACAAAATGTCATAATATAGCTATATCTATACCCCAAGGGCACCACTACCTCTTGGATCACCACTAGATCTTGGTGCATACCCACCTACTATACCTATTAATCCCCCAGCTATTGATATCTTCCAAAATATAGATGCCACCCAATGGCCTAGTGTCACCACTCTAGTACTACCTGCCAAGCTATCCATATACTCACCCCATCAGGGTTTATCTAGACACTGTGTCAATACTACGGCCTCATAGTACCATATCTCCTCTACTATAGCTAGGTATCGTGTCATAGAGGTAAAACCTAGTGGTTTTGCATATGCTACTATTGCTCCTCATCTCTACCTCAGAGAGTTCCTCTCCTGGGTCACGAAGCCTAGAGAAGTCCTGGTCTGATCCCTCTCACCTATCATGGTAGTAAGTTGAACTTGTAAAGTAACAACCTAACCTTGTAGTGTAATAATCTAACCCTGTAAGGTGGCTATCTACCTTGTAATACCTATACCTATCCTTTTATAGTGGTTAAAGCCGCTCCTACCTCTCCATCATGGCCAACCCATGACCATCAGCCTCATACCTCCATCACCCCCACCAATATTTGTAGTTGCATATATGGGTTGGTACCATGTCATGTACCCATCTATAAACCTGACACCATCTATCTATGCCCTAGAAAGTATTTCCTCAAAATATAGCAAAGTAGGCATAGGATGTGGTTTTGGTAGTAAAATTTTAGATTCCTCGAGTATGTACCTAGGATACCTTGTACCATGCCAAAATATCAACGCACCTTATCAAATGGAATTAGCTTTACCTCCCCATCTTTCCTACCGAATATCCATTTGTAGCTTTGAAGGGAGAGTGTCTGCCTCATGTAGCTTGGCCACACTAAAAATTGTATGTATAGCCTCCAAGGGATGTATCTTATTAATAGTGCACCCCTAAACCATTCCACATCATGAAATCCTCTCCCTATACCTAATGTATTAAAATAACATTTCCACTGCATGAAGCCAATGGGGAATCCAATCTATGTAAAACCTACCCACTACAATTCGACTGGCCTCAACCCCTAAATGTGCTCATAGGCCAAGTAATGCATAACCAGGTTGATATTGATGCCATACTTTCAATGAGCCCTAAACCACCATAGTGCCTTGTATATTTGTATAAGTAAAATAGGCACCCAATCAAATATCATCTGACCTAGCTATAGTTCGACCAGAACCGCCAGTAGCAAGTAGGGGAACCTCTTGCTACTCGAATCAGGGAGCCCAAATCATGTAACAATGATCATGAGTCTCATCTTATTCAAAACCCTCTGATATAATAGATCAATGTGATCATCTTACTCCTCTTGATCTATGTGGTATATCAGATCACCATGAAGTGGAAGTTGAGTAATCCTATGTATGTCCACAAGAAAGATGGTCATCTCGTTGGTCGATAGTAAGAAGGTGTTCATAATGGGATCCCATCTCTCGATGAGCACTATAACCATAGATGCATCTTAAGGCACATGTTGATAGTTCCTCATCACTCCTAGCTCCACCTCCTTTATGTAGGCCTAGTCGATTGGAGTTATCCCCTACTTTACCTCTATGAAGATACATGGTACATGATCATGCATCTGTATCTACTCCTTGGCCTACACCAAGTCAAAAACATGACTTAATCACCTACACCAATATCATCCACCCTAAAGCAATTGACCTATTTATTTACCCAGCATACCTATCTACCCACTACCTTTTAGGTTTACCTTTTGAACCTGCATTGCTAACATCTACCTAGTGCACACTAACTCACTTTACCTTAGAATTTTTAAACACTTTATATTATTATCTTTTAACTTAGTTGAATGTTGATAGTCATGGAGTCTGTCGATGGTCAGACACCTATTTTTTTATATGGATGTCGACCATTGATAGTCAACCCTGATTATCAATGGTCATTATGGGCATTTCATGACTGGAACACCCAAACACTATCACACGCAAAAACCACCTAAAATGCAATCAAATTCTATTCTTTGCTACCTAACATGTCTACCCACCCTATTTCAAATACCCACCCTATCAATTTCTATTTTTACCTACAAATTTACTCATAAAGCCCAAAAACCCTACCAAGGACATCCTAGTCTAAACCTACCCATTTTAACCAAACCTAATCCCAATGCATTTTCAAGATCAAGCTAAGCTATCAAAATAAATGACATCCCATACCTTGTTTCAAGACTGATGCTGTGGAGTTGATTGTAAGCCCACTCATCCTCATCCACACCCATGTCCTCCTTGCATCCTGATTGGTCCCCTTGGTTAGCCCACTAACTCAACCAACATTGACTATCCACCTGAACAAGTATCCTTAGCAATCTCTTTCACCACTAAGCATCAGAAACTAGAGTTCCAAGTCAAACAAGTAAAAATCATATTAAGGTAAAAGTGGTTCTATTTTCACTTTTACCTCATGGATTTTTAGGGTTTCCACCTTGACCATCGATGGTCAAGGTGACCATCGACGATCACCCCTGGTCACCTTGACCATCAATGATCAAGATGCCCCACTTTGTTGCCTCCACCTAAACAAACACCCTTTTAAGAAGTCCAAACCATTTATCGCCCACTTATGGAGACTACCTTCTCCACCCACCCCAACCACCTTGTCACCTCATCATTGGTTCATTTTAGCCTAAATATCATGTATTTTGTGACACTTTTTGCTTGGTCCTTTGACTGGAGTGACAACATTTTCATGTTGACCACCTTTTAAACTTGCGCTACCTCATGCTTACCTAATTTGTGTTTTTTTGAGATCACTTCCTACCTTGGATATCTATGACACTTGACCTATTTGTGTTTTCTATGAGAGCACTTTCTATCTTGGATACTCATAAATACATTGACCTTATTTGTGAGACTAAAAGTTATACCCAACTGCCATGTCTAAATGTTGTCATGCGGTACACTGGTCACTTATTCCTTAAAATTGACCTTTATTGTTATCAACTATGGCAACCTTGTCTTTGCACAATCTTGGCTATTTCACATTTTATCACACTTCACGTCCCTATTCATGTTTTAGTGCCCAACCTCTCAATCACATTTATAACTTTCACCTTTGGCATCACCCTTGTAAAACCTGCACCTGATTCGGTTTTACCTCATCACCTCCTAGTTTGAGGGGAAACACCTCCTCTCATACTTAAGGCAACTAGACCTTCGACCAACATTCATTTTTATTTTATAGTTGATTAATTCCAAACCACATAACAAAAAAGAGAAAAATATAAACATCAAAAATATGCACACATGATTTTGAATATCATACTTCCCCTTGACCACCTTAGGACCCCTTGGGACCATTTGACCCTCTAACCCCTAATCGAACCTAATCTGTAGTTAGTTTAATTTAACTGAATTAACCCAGTCTTTACCCATTTTTGACCTTTTACCCTTGACTACCGATGGTTAGGGTGCACCTCCTCAATAACTAACATGCAAACCCATCTGCCTTGCTTTTCTAAAAATAACTTATCATCATTCACGTGAAAGCCATTGCATGAGTGAGTTATAATTAGGAATCCTAGTTCACGTGTTGTTGCAACTCTCTTGCCTTGCCTATAAGAAGATAGGAGCAAAGAGGTGAAATTTATCTATAATTATTATCAAGAACTTGTGCATCCATGAGTTTTTTTATAGGTTAATCATCATCAATAATCTAGAAATCCAATAATCATATTAGAGAGTCAAGTTTCTACCACCTCTCCATCAACTTCTCAGATACCATTACTCTGTTAAAATCAAGATAGATTCCACCAATAGGTTAACTACCTCAACCATCCTCCCAATCAACTTTTGGTAAGACAAGTACTTATTTCTTAGTATTCATTTACTTTATTTCCATTTTGCAATCAAACTAGGTCTTACCCATCTCTTGAAATCTATCTTTTGGATCTTATCAATAAGTATTTTTACCAACCTAGATCCATACATAGTAACCATTGACAGTTGTCGCAACCACTGACGGTCTAACTGCTCATGGTCACCTTGACCACCATCGATGATCAACCTAACTACTAATGGTCACTATGACAGTAAAATCTAGCAAGTTATTTTCACCTACCTACACCCAATCAAATCTAATTTTTTGTGTTCCTACCTAATCACAGACCCCTGCTTGATATTTTGAATCAGATCCCAACCCTATAGCACTAGTATTAATTAGCTAATCACTATTTTAATTATTTCTAGTCTATATTTCTTAAGCAAACATTCTTGTGTTCAATTTCAATGCCTTTTGATTATTGATGCAAGCACCTTCTATTCTATTTTATAATTTTAATTATTTAAAGATGTGTGGATTGATAGTCCGTAAGGAAACTCTCGCTTCCAAGATCTAGTTATTTCTAGACAATCCACTCAACTATCTATCTAACAAACATGTTTGCTTTAGTTCTTTCTTATCTGTAGGTCATCCTCCTCAGCCAAAGATGAGCTCTCCATAATCTTCTGATTCAACACACGCACAATCAATCAAGTTTTTCAACCATACCCTATGTAGTTTATTCTTTTCTTCTTTCCAATAATAAGTAAAGATTCACTAAAACAAAGATATTTTATTTTATATTATATATAAGTTTTATTTTTTTATGTTGAAATTTATAATATACTTATTTAAGTTCTAGATTTGTTGAGTATTTTGAATAAATCAAATTTTAATAATAAATATCAATTTATTAATGAATTTTTTTATAAATATAATTATTTATTATATATTATGCGATATATATATATATGTTTTTAAATTATTTTTGTTATGTTAAAATTTATAATATATTTGTTGACGTTCTAAATTGTTAAATATTTTGAATAAATTAAATTCTATTAATAAATGTCCATTTCTTTTAATGAATGAAAAAAAAATTACATTTTTAAAATTAAATTTACTTTATACAATAATTGTTTAAACATTTTATATATAAATAATATTATAAAAAAAATGATTTCATAAAATAATTTCAGAGATGAAATATAAGAGACGTCTTTACCTTATTGTCATTGTAATGTACGCTTGATATTATTACTATTAATAGATGTAATAATCTAAGAATAACATGATTATATCATTTTAAAAATAATTTTATAAATAAAATACTAAAATTTATTAAACAATGGTTAAAAAAAGTGTAGATTGATTTCTTCATATATATTATAACAATCCAAACTAATAAACAAATTATTGGTAATGATCTCAAATCATAGTTATTGTGACATTCATTATTCATTCGATGTTTTGGATTGTAAATACTTAAATTATAGATTGAACGGTGGAAGTGCATAACATCTACCTTAAATTTTTATTATTAAATTGAGATACATAGTCTGAACAGGAAAGGAATAACAAACTACTGATATGGCCACTTATAAATTTGCATGATCCTTAAAAATAGTTTTAAAGGTATTAAAGATATGACCTAAAGGGCCTGAAAACAATTATTTAAATTTATGATAGGCTAATATATATTAAAGGGCTTTGTATTCTTTTCATATTAGTTTGGAGCTGCATTTAGATTTAATTTTTTTAAAAAAATGAACAAGAGATTGAACAGGTTTAAATTTACAATTTTTTTTTTAAAAATTAAGTAAAATTTTTCATGTTTAATATTTTGGATTGCTTTTAATTTTTTATTAGAATAAAAATATTATGAATAAAATAATAAGATTTAACATTTTCTAAATTAATTTTTAGAAATTATTTGTAATAATTTTTTTGGTAGATTTTTTTGTAATAGTTATTTTCCTTCAATTTTAAAAGATATTATGTTTTATTGTTCTACTCATAGTTTCATTTAGAATCACAAAAGGTGATATGAAATATTAAACATAAAAAATAATATAATTAACTATATAAATTATGAAAACTTTTAAATTTGGAGATTCAATTTTTTTTAACATATATATATATATATATAATTTTTAATTTTTATTTGTTAAATTTTATTTTATTATATCATCTATTCAAGCTCACTCACTCTATTATATTATAATGTTCTAATATTTAATAAAATCTTTCAAAACTTTCATAAATAATATATTATTTATTATTATTTTAATTATTTATTTTTTAATATAAATTTTCATAAAAGACAATATCTAATAAAATGACATATTTTTGTTATGGCCATCCCATAAATAGTTGTGACCTATCTTATCTGGCAATGTAAGAATTTAATTTCATTATTAATAGTTGAAGTTCAGATTGTATTGATTCCTTCACTAGGTCTTGCTTCATGACTATCTAATGGTTGGACTGCTTTACACGGGTTGTTCCCTGTCTCACTTGGTTTTATGATTTAATGGTTCAGGGAACCTTGGATGTTGGGTTGGATTTTGACTTAAAGAGGAGGGTCCATCGAGCCAAGGATGGCTACATTCTTTGAACCTAGGTGAGGCTCCCCGCCAAATTTGAGTCTCCTACAGATAAATCTGAACTCATAGCTTCCGTTTTGTCGGTGGATGCAAACAGAGTTAATTTGATGGTTCTTGCAAGACATGAGTCTTATCACAAGTGAGGCCCTTTATAAGACTCTTGCTTGTGAGATTCTGTTTGAAGTTGATAGACATAGGGTATGGAAAAGGATCGAGCTGATGGCTATTGATATTATTTGAAGGTATCACAGTCAAATCTCTTAGGATCTATGTTGTGGAGCTCACGACATAATAGGATTATTTATTTTAGCGAGTTGTTTCAAGTTATTTTTACTTATCCCCTTCGAACATTGGGAGGGTGAGGACATATCGGGGTTGAACTCTGGTCTCTATTCTAATGGTGTTGGACAACGTTGTTGTTGGGGTGATTTGAGGCGAGAATCATGCTTCGTTGGGAATATGTCAGTAATATGTTTTCTGCTCCAGTTTTTGGATCCTGCTGCCGGGATACTGTGTCAGCGGGGGATTTGTGGTTGGGCTATGATATCCCTAGAAGCTGCTCGTCTGTAGCCAGGCCCTACTGACTATTTCATGGATTTTAAGTTTTTGGATGGGGGAGGTTTGGCTTAGAATTGATAGCTGACGTATCCCCTCTTTTAGTCTGGACTATGGCTGGGCTTTTTTTGGGTTTATTTCAGCTGATGTTGAACCGAAGTTTCGATGAGAGGTTATGTATGCCCTAATCCTTTATGTTTGAGTTTTGTCAAAAATATTCTGGTAATTTGGTTGGGGGCTTGTCAAAACCTTTGTCTAAATTTCAGGATTAGGTCAAAATTCAATTTTGTAGCTTATTGACTGAAGTTTAGAATTGAAGTTAATAACTCTTATTTTCTGTGCTGAGTCGAACATTTTTGTTGGACCTTGTTACTTGTCTTTCAGATGGAGAGTAGGATTAAAGAGCTCAACCACTTGTCGTTCACCTCCCCTCTTCCTGTGCTTTGTGGCTTTATGGCCAAGTAGAGTAAAGCCTTTTTTGAGACAGAAGTTGTCAGTTCAGAGGTATTTATATACAATTTGTTGCTAAATAACTATTGTTTTAGAGTTATTTACCATGTTTGTTATAGATGAGTTTTATTGTATATTTGTTTAAAAAAAATTTGTAATAGATTGGAGGACCTGTCAAAACTCTTTTATTCCATTCATAATTTTAATAAAAAATATCTACATTTAGCTTAAGAAAAAATTAATTAAAATATAATATAATTTTAATTTTAAAAAGAATTAAAATAAATATTGAGATTTGCTAATTAATTTAAATTTAAAAAAAGAGTGAAAATAGATAGTGTTAGGAAATAGTTAATCCTCATAGTAATTTGTATTTCTTAATATGAATAATTACGTGAGTAATAATTCATCATTATTTATAGTTTATTGGATAGTAATATTGTTATAAACAATATTACAATAATAGACTAGAGTATATTATATTGTTGAGATATATTGTTAGGAGTTATAACAATATATCAGATATAGTGTTTTGCATAATCATAGAGATATTGGATGAGATATCAGTGGAGAGATATTCTCTAAAAATATAGGAGTGGTTTTCCTATATATAAGTAACACCTGTATGTTTTAATAATGAGAGAGTGATAAATAATATACTATCAATGTTTGAAATTATTATTTGTATTCGGCTCTTTTGATTACTCAGAGCTACACTAGAATTATCATATGGTATCAGAGTAGAGATAAAATTATAAATGTTTGAGGGATAGAGCCATAATTTCTAGTTGCCCCATTGATGGAAAATAGAGTTTTCAGTGTATTGCATAAGAGCTAGATCTTGATTTAGATTCATATTTCAATCAGAAATAAAAGGAAGGTGTTTGAACCCAAAGAGAAGAATTAGGAAATTAATCTCATTGAAGAACCCATGTTAGTAGCTGTCATTGAGGACTTGGCATTTGGTAGATCTGTATTGAATTTAACATCAAAATTGGAATTTGACCTACATAGCTCATATCTTTTTCCCAACAGAAGCATTTTTTTTCTAGTTCCACATGTATTCACTATCATACCCCTGCACAACATTTTCAACATTGGCCTTTCCACATTGGAATATGAATTGCATTAAAGTCTTCAACATTTTGCTCATGCTCTCCAATGGCCATGCAAAAGAGTTTTCTTCATCTTCACTTATCAGTTATAAACACGTCTCTAATATTGTGAGGCCTCCTTCAATGGAAAGTGCGCCACTTTGGTGTAATACTGATCAAATATCTCCTTATGCTATTCGCTATTCACCTTCAGTCATGGTTTTCTACCTGACTCAACGCAACATTGTTCCTGTGAATTCTCTAGTGCAACATTATGAACATTCAGTGAGCCCCTCATTTCTATGTTTCATAGAGGCCATAGCATCAAGCCCTGAGCTAAATGATCTAAAGGTAGACTCTGATCTGTAGAGGATGCATTTTCTTCTATTCACCTTTCTCCAATCGACAATGCCTAGTTTGTTGTATGTTGAGTTTCATGCAATCTGTCATTGACCAAATCCATGCATGTAATCCACATTTCCATGCAAATTCTGGTTAGTCTTGATTATTATTTGATGGTCTTTTAGGTTTAGTTGTATTTACACTTTATTAAATCTTTGTGTGTTTATTTATAGTTGGTAGAAAGTAATTGAATATTACTTTCAAGTATAGGAATTAGAAGGTAATTTTTTGAATTGTTTTATATTCATAGTTTATTTTGAGGGTCTTTGAAATAATTTCAAAAGTCAATATAATGGGTCAAATGTTTAAAAAAAAAATAATAGTCATGTTAATAGTGTTTTATAGATTGTGTCAATTTTTTATAAGTGTCAAAAATTGAATCGTTATTATCATAAGTTAGAGTCCTGATTTTGTGTTTAGAAATTTTAGTCATCAAAAATGTCAAAAAATTGAAAAATATATTTTAATTATACATAGACGTATTAGCAATGTGACTGATGTCTATTTTGTAAAAATTATGTCGAGAGTGTGGAGGGAAGTAATTCTCTTCATGACTTCATCAGTTGAATGAGAAGCTTCATCCACTAGAGGATGGATAATACTAGAAGATGGAAGCTTTCTACGCCTCTCATTAGCCACTAATGAAGAGGCGCTTCTTACAATAGTGGTGCATATATATATATATATATATATATATATATATATATATATATATATATATATATATATATATATATATATATATATATATATATATATATATATATATATATATATATATATATATATATATATTCAGCATTTATATGTGTGATGAATAAGAGGTGATTTTCCTATTTTATCACATAATACATTGCATAAAAAAAAGGTGTTTAGAAGAAACAAGAATGTGATAATAGTTAGGAGAGCAGCTACTACAGAGATCTTGTGATTACCTTACTTTTTTATGGAGATGACCCCCAGTAACACGTCTCTTATGGTCACATAAAGTAAATACAGGATGTGTTTCTTCTCATAGTAGTGGTCATGTGCAACAAGATTGCGTCAGTGGTATGCATACCGAAGAGTATGTGATGGCATACAGTTCTGTTTGAACCAATTCTTGGAGGTAGGAGTGAAAGTTAAATAAATGGCATTTATATTCCCACACTAATTCGATTGATGTGTTCTCAATAGTGAATGGTTGATAAGAAGTTGATGTGTTCCTCCAATACTCTCATTAAGTCCTATGAAATAAAAATTACCATGTAAGGCCTAAGAAGATAGAATGTTAAGAAATAGTTAGTCCTTATAGTAATTTGTATTCCTTAATATGAATAATTATGTGAGTAATCATTCATTATTATGTATAGGTTTTTTGGTAGTAATATTATTATAAAAAATATTACAATAATATACTAGAGTATATTATATTGTTGAGATATATTGTTATGAGTTATAACAATATATTGTATATACTATTTTGCATAATCATAGGGATATTGGGTGAGATATCTGTGAAAAGATGTTCTCTATAAATATAAAAATGGTTTTCTTATATATAAGTAACACCTAAATATTTTAATAATTAGAGAGTGAGAAATAATATATTATCAGTGTTTAAAATTATTATCTATATTCGACTCTTTTAATTGCTCAGATCTACACCAACATTATCAGACACAATCTTACTTAAAAACTAATATTAAGTAAAACCCTATTTGTTTAAAACCCTATAACAAATAAATCCTTAAACCATCGCTTATGAACATATCTTTAATAAGCCTTTTTGCCTAACCACAATGACTAAATTGTAGTTTGTTATGTTTTTATTTGTCAACTTTCATTCTTCAATCTTAGTTTCTTGGTTATGTAAGAAAAAATTATTATTAATATTTAAAAATTATTAAAATAATATCAAATGTATTTTTATTAAAAATATTTAAATATTTTTTAATTATACATATAATTTTTTTATTATATTAATAGGTGTTCTTACAATGGCATTTGGTAATGGTGTGAGAATGTTAACATTTTATTATTTGAAAGCCAACATTATAATGTAAAAAATAAAATAATTTAATTCTATTAAAAGCAACACAATTAAATAAAAAAATAAAATAACATATATAACTATATAATGGTTTAAAAAATAAAAAACATGTAAATACAATAAATTCAATAAAAAAAATTATCTATAGAGTAAAGCGTGAAAAATAGAATACAATTTTTTTTACATTAATGTTTTAAAGATTACTTTTTATCTCATTGTTTTTATTGTACAACTTTCTTCATTGATAGATATTATTCTTGAGACAAGTCAAAATATATAGTAGGTGCTTCTAGAAATGATATCTATTGGTGTATTTTATGTAGATTTATAAGATATAGATTTATAAGATATATATGATTTATTAATTTGTAAAATATTGATATGTTTAAATTTATTTATTACATTAATAAGTTTAATTGTAAAGATATTTAAAAACAATATTAAAAGTGTTAGTATTGAATATAATGTAAAAAAAATAAAATCTTGATAATAACTAATCCTTGCCTCAATATTGATAATTATTTGTGGTTCATTTTGTTTATAAATTCACAATGTAAATAAATAACCAATAAGTGAACTAAAGTAATTTTCATAATATTAATAAATTTTTATTCGTAACTAACATAAAATTAATATTTTAATATCCCTTTACAACTATATTTCAATTTGAGCACTATATATATATATATATATATATATATATATATATATATATATATATATATATATATATATAATTGATTTTCAGGTTAACAATAAATGTTTCCACATATACACTAATAAATGTTGTAACTTATTTAAAGAGAGTTAAAATTTAATTAATCATTTTATTATGAAATAAATAAAAATAATATTAAGTATTAATATAAAAGTACATTAATGAATTTAAATAATAACTAATATTATCTAACAGTTTGAATGTTAAAGACATTCGGACATCAATTATAATAAAAAAATTATTTTATTAAAGTAACTAAATGTTACAGTAATATTTTAAAAATAATATCTATCCAATAATCTAATATTTATATATTAAACTTTAGAATAAAATTTATAATTATTTAAAAATTATATATTTCAATTTTTTATTAATTAAAAATAAAAAATAAAAAAATGATTTTAAACTTAATAGAAGAACAACAAAATAAATAAAAATAAACACAAACTTTCCTTTCAAACAAGATTACCTTTAATAAAAAATATAAAATATAATATAATTTTAATTATAAAAATGTGAAAGGAAATATATATACTTTCCAGTAACAGTAGACAATGGAGAAAAAACAAAAAGTGAAAGTAGACAGAACCATATTTATCACTAGTATCCCGTAAGATCTTAACATGTTCCTGTCTGGAGTGCTTTGTGCATTATAAAAAATATATAATAATATGTTTTTTCCAAATATAAAATTATAGGAGAGTTATTTACAACGTGAATACTATATTAATCACATTTCACTAATGAAGAGATTTGTATCTTATATTTGTTTCTGTAATGACTTTTTACAATCAAATAAAGATGGAGCATATAAAAGGTAAAAAGTATAACCTTTCTAATATATATAAGGTGCAAATTCGGTAAAGAATTTTTGGCTTTTGGTTGTGCAAGAAAGCTTATGTAGCTTTCAGTTTTACAGAGCTTTATTTTGTTCTCTCTTCGAAATTGTGTAAAGAATATTACGAAACTTTTAGTATTTTATTTTATTTTATAATTATATATATATTTTTGGATTTTATAGAAAAAATTAATATATTTTAAATTAAATATAAAATATAAAATAATTTATATTAAATTTAAATTTAAATTAGATTTAAATTTGAAAAAGAATTATATGATATAAATTTTAATTTTCATATTTATCAATATAAAAATATAATCTTACTCATCATGTTTATGAATATTAATAATTAATTACAAGATAATTTCTAATTTTCTTTTTTAAAATGAAATAAAAATAACAAAATAAAATCAAATTTGCTTTATTTAAATCATGAATTTTATGTGACACCAATATCATAATTTTAAAACTACTTAACTTGATTTGAATGTTTTAGGAACAATGTCATAAATAAATTAATTAAAAAGTTAGTGTCATCCTTTAAATATTTTTAAAATTAAAAATTAATTGGTGCATCTAGAATAATTCTATAAACTTAACAGGGCCTAGAGTGCTACAGTACCTGCAAGTAATGATAAAAAAATAACCACCTTGATTTTTATTGCTCAACAATAATGATGTAATAGTATTGTATTAGCCTTCTTATATGGATGCAATAGTGTTTTACATTTTCCAAGGCCATTCTTGTTGGATAGTAGCACCATGTGGCTCTTATATATTGATATTAGTGTTAATATCTTCTATGCAAGATTAAACTGAACTTCTGGGTGCACCTATGTTTAGATTTTTAGGATTTGTTCCTGCATGTATGAAATTTATAACTCTATATTATGCCTATAATTATTGATTTATGATAAAAACCTTAATCTTCCTTGTAAGTAAGGTATGAGCTAAAAAGTGTGTTCATTAGTAGGATAGGCTAGCCATCCTCAACACCTCACTGTGAAAAGAGTTTTCTACATACAAATTCTATGAAGAGGAATCAAGCCAAATGTAACTATCCCCAACTAAGTTATGGTGAAAGTGCAAGTGATGCAAGTATGATAGTGGCCTTGAGTGCCTTGAGTGTGCTTGAGATTGGAAATCTAGAAAATCTAAGCTTAGGGTTGCTATAAATGGTAGTATGTATAAGTAGGGCAGAATAAGGATAAATAACCTTGATTTTACTCAGCTTGTTTCATGTTTTAATAGGTATTTTGTATCTAATCTCCATCTAGAGGATATAGGGCTAAAATTCATTATGTTGTTTGTGTGGATAATAAAAGATGTCCAAGCTGACTTTAGGAGGGTTTTACTTTTAAAAATATTTTCATTCAAGAAAGATAGGGTAAAGGACACAGGCACCATTTTGGGGAAACTAGCGTCACATGGATCTATTATCCTTAATGTGGTGCTAATGTCCAACTGATAGAACACTATGAAGGGCCAAAATAAGGAAACAAAGATCTGGGACTACATTTGAACTGACTAAGGATACCTGTGGCACACACAAAGGCTAGATAAGTGTGATAATATGTTTTAGGATAGGCATAGGGCTAAGCTAGGGATAGGTAGTCTCAAGTAGCACTCTTAGATCTCAAATATCACTTTTAGGTGATTACATTCCCCCCCTCCTTTATACTAGAAATGCAATACAGTGAAATGACTAGTATAAAATAAAAAAGAAACGTACATGGACTTACTTAGGAAGTGAAGCTGTTGAAGTTGAATATTAGTATGTGAAACTGACCCTGCATATATGAAGCATGATCCAATGCATGACCTAAAAATGAAACATACATAAATCAGTCCTTACTTAAGAGATATCAAAAGTGAAAGACTATGTTGAATAAAGAAGTAAACCTACGTAAATTTGAGTAAAGATATGGGAAAGAGGAAAGGAATAAATACACCTTGTTGGATATGTAAACTAATACATGAACCTAGTGACAACCTATGTTTTTATATAGTGATCAATCTGTGAATAGCTTTGACTAGTTGATAGCTTACTCAATCCTCATGTGTGGGTGGATCAATAACTCAATCTGATTGTGACTTCATCATTGCCCACTCCTACTTGGTGGATCACGACCTGTGAATAGTTTGGATTTGAATGATAATGTGTCTAGCCCTCTCATAGGGGTGGCTTAAGAAATCAAAGAGAATATGACTCCATCATTATCCACCCATTTGTAGTATATGCATCTTAACTATGCAATATAATAAATATGTTTAATTGAGTATATATAGCTTTGTATGTCAGCTCTGCAGTAACTCGGGTACATTAGGCATATCTGTGCCACTTGAGAATGCTAACCACTATAGGTGGAGTAAGGCATGCAACTAGTTATAACCTGAATATGATGTTAAGTGTATATGATATAGATAATGACATGGAATTTGTCATTCCATCTAATCAATCAATGTGTAACTAAGCATATGAAAATGATGTGTTGTGTACATGCCCCTAATTTAGTATCTGAGTATATTGATTCTGGACTGAGTTATAATGACTGTATCTAAGTATCTAAACTAAAAATGGGAATGGTCATACCATGAATGATGCCCCCAATCTGATTAAACTAATATGAATCTAAGTTGAGCTAATGTGAATACTGAGTAAAAACTAAGTATAATTGACAAACATGTAACTAGATCCATGCAAACTTATACTATACCTATTGTAGTATTCTAGCTAACCTAATTTGTTTTAAAACTGAGGATACTAGACAATAGTGCCACTTCTTAGATAGTAGTTCCATGTGGTGTTAGTGTCCCCATTTGGGTGCTAGTGTATTTCAATTCTAAACTTTGTGTCATTATAATACTTTTTGAGTTGTTATTTTCCCTCTATATTTACCAATGTTTAATTTCTTGTAACTAAACCTATGTGCTAAAAAATGTACTATGAGTGCAATATAGGACCTGATATCTATGACAAACCCCTATGAAATTCCATTATTTTGAGGGTATTTTTTGAACTTGTACAAGAACCATCCTCAAAATAAAAATCTCTACATAATTTGTGTTAGCTAGTGCATTTGTGATAATTGTGTGATAATCCAATATAATATGCATATATAAAATTAGAATGTAAGATTATCTTAGTATAAATATGTAATTTAATATGTATATTATGTCTATTATTTCACAAAGGTGTCAATATAGATGTAATAAATATATGTAACAATAAATCTAAGTAAAATTGAGTAACTAACTAAGGGATGGAGCATGATGTCCATCACGACATCCACATAGGAAGGGTAGATGCATGAGGTCGTTCATGGCATCAAAAAATGGTGTCTACAAAAATAAAATACAAGTGTCATGGCCATGACACATACAAGAAAGCATACATACAAAACACACAAGGAACACAAAATAGGCTAAGGGGCCACAATACAAGGGACATGGGCACATGTCACTAAATATGATAAAATCAGACATACAAGGACATGTTTAAACATCCACATACATAATCAACAATCAAGTTGGATTAGAGCCACATAGAAATATGTATTCAAATGTCTGCATACATAATCAAGAAAACACACACAAGGAAATGGGAATATGTCCAAAGCATACATACTATGAATAGAAGTAGCATAGAGCCAAAGAGTTATGACATATTCAAATGACCTCGAATAGAAAAAGCATAAAGATACAATCAAGTCTAAATTAGGAAATCTAAAAATGAAAGCATGCATGAATATTAAATACAAATTTATGTAAGATCTAGGATGTACATATGCTGAGTCTAAAGTAGTAATAGTCAGTATAAAATCTAAGTATGAGTAACAATGATCACTATCAAGATGTAACAATGCTAAAGCTAGAATGCATAGTATATAAGGATAGAACCTGGTAATCAAAACTATGTATAACATGCCCCCAAGTGGGTGAATGTGTCAAGTGAAAAACCACGAACTAGTGTGTATGCCCCAGTGGGTAGATAATAACATGTTTGAATCAATATAGTGGACTTGAATCCTGTATATAATATGCAAACACTTGACAAGGACAAGTGAAGCATGTACTATGATATAAAAGGCTATACTAAGATAGCTAGCATATTTAGTGTCTATAAAATATAAGAAGTCTAAACATAGCAATGCATACAATCTATAATTTTTGTGTTTTCTAAGTAATATTTGAATGTTTTTTATGTTTTTTGAAATATTGTAATGTTTTTATATTTTATGTATATAAGATATGTAAAAGTAACATTAAAATGAACTATGTACAAGAAGGAAGGGAGAAATAAATTATGTATAAGCAAAGAGAAACCATACTAACCGATGAGTCTCACGGGAGACTCATTATCACTATGCCCTGTGTCAAATAAGGGAACTATAACCATGCATGTTATGTGAAAGGGTAACTATGATCCCATAATCTAATGTATTTAGTAATTTATATCTATATCTATATCTACCTATGTAGTCATGCTAGGAATCTATGGTATTGATTGTGGTTTCTTATGAATTGTAGGGGTCTTAAGAACCCATATGGTATAAGAAGTTGTAGGTGACATTGGTGCCCTATGCTGAGAACCCAATAATACTAATCTCAAGAAAAATTTAGTGGAGGAGGGCCCTCTAAAATTTGTCACATGTCTCTGATGCAGGGGTCTCTCTAATAATAATCTTTTTGGGAGAGTATGCATAAATGTCAATATTGTAGGAGTAAACCTTACCTGAACTGGGGGCTCTATTGAACCTTGTGATGTATCAATAGGCATTGTGCTCTAAGTCATAAATGATAACTATGATATATCTGGTAACTATGATGGAATTGTAATTAGTGACTATGAACTAAATACCTATGGAATAAGTAAAGGATACTCATATAGCAGAACCTCAACTTTGACCACCTAATTTGCATGTATGTATTTTAGGTATCTATGCACTATGAATGGGATGGATCATAGATGATGTATCCATGGCCTACCCAATAACATATCAAATAAACCTACACTAGGTATAACTAATAATCGAGTATCTATATGTACTGGTCCAACCTATAATGGAAGCACAATCTCCCCAATTAAGCTCTAAACATGACCATTTAAACCATTAATGACTATGTCTATGGGGAATATATCCTAATCTAAATATGCCAAATTATATAAAAGTGTCATAGTGCACATGTTAATTCTTGACCCATTGTCAACCATAACACTTGAATAGGATGATGATTTATGTACACTCATACAAAGAATACATGTAAATATGTGGCATCATCAACAATATCCTAGTGTAAGAAGCTGATAAGTGTTTTAAATATAGTTTTAGTGTGGTACATGCCAATGATATTGTGCAATGGTTGTGCCTCCTCTATAATAGTATGATATGAAGTTGGTGGTGGATGTACCTAATATGTGTAGTGAACACCTGAAGTGTTCCCTGCCTCATTTGTTGTGTGTTTTAGAAATGAATTTGAGAATATCTTTAATGCTTTAGCTTCTATTTGATATAATTTTTATGCCTCTATGGGTGTGACCACATCAATAATGTTAGCCTCAATTAAATCTTATATCTTATGTTTTAGGATTATGCATTTGTTTTTTGTATGGCCTAGTACCCTATGACACTTGTAGAATGCATTAGAATCATAGATATTTAGAAGAGGCTAGGTCATATAAACCTCTTCAATGGGAGTGAGAGATATGAAATTTCATTCTAAGAGCTATTATAAAACCTATGATGGTGACTGTAGAAGGTTGGTGAAGATTTGATTTTAAGGAGTGGAAAAAACCAATTGAGGAGATGGCTTTGAAGCTGTATTAACTATGGCCTTTTTATCACTCTTATTCTTGATGGCCCTTACCTTGTATGAAGGTTTACTTGAACTCTTATCAGTTGATTATGATCCATTAGTATATTTTAGTTTACCCATTGATAAAAAAATTGACCTCTACTATGTGGCACAAATATATGAATGTAGGAAACTAATTAAACAAGATAGCTTCATGTAATGCTAGTAAAAGACTCTATTTGAAGATGTACTAAAGCTCTTTGTTTACCATAGTAAATTTATCTAATATAATCTTGTATTTTATGATATGTTTGTTTGAATTTTGTTTCAACTATGCAACTTGAGGATATGAGATGTTGTCAATTATATTGATGGAGAAGTGTCCTAAAAACATATCTACCAAAGGATTGAATGCTATGATAGATTGATTTGGTAAATCATAAAACCATTGTAAGGTATAATCCTTTAAACTACATGGGAATAAATTTTTGAGAAGCCAATCATTGAATGCATAGTCTAAATGTGCTATGTGAAAAGATTGAAGATGGTGATTTGGGTCACCTTTGCCATCATATAATGTAAGATTAGGTTCCATGAATCTGGATGGCAAGGGAGTTTCCACTATGTGGTGTGTCAAAGGTGTATATAAGAGAATATTAGAATCAAGGCATGTGATGGCCTAGTGGATCCCTTCTCAAGATGTAACACCTTAGCCTACAGAGTATGAACCTTGTGCATAAGGAATTTTACATTTGGAGTGGAGGAACTCGCCACAAGAGGTGTAGTTATCACTAAAGGTTGTTGAGTTACAATTCTTATTTATGCTAACTTAGTTAGCCCCACTGTAGGTGTAATAATTTTATTAGATGGGGGAGTTGAAGAGTGACCATTGTTTGATTTTTGGAGTTTTTCTTGAAAAATAGTGATGAGGTCATCTTGCATATCCACGTGTTTGGACATAAAACTTTGTAATTATTTCTTATCGATCTTTTGGCCATTTTGGTTTTGGAAGTAGGCAAACAAGTTGTATATTTTGAACCTTTAAATAAATTTAATATAAGAAAGATTAAAAAAATACTAAAAAAAATCTAAAATTTTGGACTAAAATTTGAGCATATACAAAAAAATGATATAAACCCTAAGAGCATCTCATGTTAGGGTTTGAGCAATGTTCAAAGTAAGTTATGTTCACCAAATGTTTTAACATTTTAAGGTTTAGCTTATGTAAATACTATTTTTGATTAAAGGGATATGTAGACTAAATCAAGGAAATAATACACATAAAATAACCATTGATTTATTATAGAATTAACTAGCGTTGATTATCTAAAAATATTAATAATTAGTGTAAATAAATATTTATCTAAAAACACTTGATATAGATGATCTAAGTGCTAAAAACTGAGATGGAATTAGGTCTAAGTATTGTCAACTAGATCCCTATGTCAGAACCTTTCCTATATAGTAGCACCCCATTTGGACAATAGTGCCATGTGGCTCTAGTGTCTTGATATTGATGTTAATGTTCTCTATATAGGAGTGTTTTAAAAATATGGGTGCACATGTGTCTGGATTTTAAGGTTCTATTCTTATGTGCATGAAGTTTGAAAATTTGTATTATGCATGTAATGATTGATTTAGGATGCAAATCCTAATTCTCGTTACAAGTAAGGTATGAGATGAAAAGTGTGTTTGTTAGTAGGATAAGATGGACATCCTCAACACCCTACTATGAAGATAGTTGGATACATACCAATACTTCAAGGGATCAAACTGATGTAGTTGTCCCCAACTAAGTGCTGGTGTAAGTGATGCTAGTATGATAACGACCTTGTATGCCTTGATTGTGCTTAAGATTAGAAATCTAAAAAATGTGAGCTTAGGGCTATTGTAGATGGCAGTATGTATAAATAGTGTAGAATAGGTATTAATAGCCTTATTTTTTCTCAAATTATTTTGTGTTTGAATATGTATTTTGTATTTAATTTTAATCTAGTGGATATAGGGCTAAAATTCATGTATCTATAGTGTTATATTACTTGTGTGGATAATAAAAAATGTCTAGGTAGATCTTAGGAAGGTTTTACTTTAAAAAAACTATTCATTCAAGAAAGATAGAGAAAAGGACATATTCACCATTTTGGGGACACAAGTGTTATGTGGTCTAGTTTCCTTAATGTCATGCTAATGTCTAGCTGGTAGAACACTAGACACAAAGGGCCAAAATTAGGAAATGAGGGTCTAAGACCACATTTGAGATTAGTAGGGATGTCTATGGCCTATATAAAAGCTAGATAAGTGTGATAATATACTCTAGGATAGGTCTAAGGCTAATATAGGGATAAGTAGTCTCAAGTATCAGTCTTAGCACTCAAATACCACTTTTAGATGATTACACATTGAGTGGAAAACCAAACTTCATTTATGATTACATCTTCTAGGGTTCCATCCTCAAAATACACCACCCATGAGTTTTTAGCCACTGTTAGGGTCTTAAAAATAGGAAACGTAGCCTACTTCCCTTGAGATACTACTATAGCAAAGGATTTGGGCTTATCCTTCCCAAACCTATCCAAGGCCTAACTTACAAAACTAAGGCAAACAATTGAAGGAGAGTATAGATAATCTATCACACATGATACCTATCACTATTAAGTAATCCCACAACCTACTCTTTTAATACCCTAGGGTGGACCTAGAGTTCCCTCTAAGTTTGTTCGATGATGAAACCTCCAAATTGCTTTCATCTACGTTGACTAATAGTGTAGGGGCAAGAGTAGAAGAAGTTGGAAGAGTCATATTCCCAAAGTAAACAACCATAGCGGGAGATGTAGTATTAGGGGATTATAAGAAGGCATACATCACGCCAATAGGTTGATGCCAAGATCCATATTTAGATTAAGGCTTTATCTTGGTTATTAGATAAATCCACTTTTGATCATTTTTCAATAAAATCCTATATATAATATTTAGATAATCATTCACATATTCATGATATAACATCCATCCATAATAAATCCCCTCTCTTTATGCCAAATGTCTACACCAAGTTTTCCATTATGTATATAGTCTAGTCTCCCATTCCTAAAAAATCCTATAAAATACAAAAATAGTCACAGAACCCAATAAAAAATCACTTGCACTTAGTAACATACACTAATCATCCCTTATGCAAATTACTCATCATACAATAATTATTTTTAAAGATCTCATATGACAAAGGGTTCTAATCTAACTAAGGACACCCCCCCATATAAAAAATAACAAAATGTTTACTTGTTTGTATTGGATATTTACTTGCTTTCTTGTTTGTACAAATTGTGTGTTTTAATTATTTGCATATACATTTGTTTGTTTAATTGTTTATTTTTGTAAATACTTTTTTTTCAATTATTTTCATTATTTCTTTTCTTTTGAGTCTAGATCACTATGTGCACTACAAACAATGTTATTATAATCTTCAACATCATGATGCATTAAATATTATAATTATGAAACTATCAGTCCCTAAACGTATAACACAAGAGGCATCATGGTTTTTCCATACCGTTGGTGGATATTATCTTGCACAACACAAAAATAAAGGTTTATCAATTCATGTCAAAACATAACGTTGGAACTCAAGAAAAGCCTATAAAAACCAACGATTAACCCATCTCATGATGACAAATGCATTCTCATATCTATTTCATACATACTGTCATAATGATAAAACAAAAAAAAAACTCATGTGTCAAATATCAAATGTAAAAGAGATGAAATCACATATGAATCTTTCCATATATCTGTCTACTACATCTATCAAAATAAAACATCCATAAACATAAGCCAATCCATACCACAATCACATACCTTAATAAACACACACACACACACACACACACACACACACACACACACACACACACACACACACACACACACACACACACACACACACACACACACACACACACACACCACAATGACATACCTTAATATATATGGTTTATTAAGGTATGCCATTATGGTGTGTGTGTGTGTGTGTGTGTGTGTGTGTGTGTGTGTGTGTGTGTGTGTGTGTGTGTGTGTGTGTGTGTGTGTGTGTGTGTGTGTGTGTGTGTGTGTGTGTGTGTGTGTGTGTGTACATCAAATACATCTCATGTACATCTACAAAATATATATACATCGTATCACTATCAAATCTCACTTTGTCCTTCTGTAGGGTGTGATCTTGGATATTATGGTGTACTCCACGGAGGCTGCATGATGTGGTGAAATGATTGGATTAAAAAATTCTATGATATTATGATTTATGTTATCCTAGTCCTTGATCCAGATCTTATCACACTAGAGTAATTTATGAATGATGGTGCTCATGGATCTAAAAGCACCACTCACTCATAGAGACTCTTGTAGTAAGATGCATGATCTACCACACACCACATTTGATATGTCCTTCATCTAGATAAATGATTAAATAGCAACCTCACCCTATGTAGCTATACATGTAATGCATACCAATATTTGTGGTATATCTATGCAAGTCTTGTGTCATATTTTATATATTTACACACATCCTAGGTCACAATTCCATCTTCTCTAGTCGTAACCTTTGATGCCAAATTATGGACCTTTACCTATAATCTTAGTATCTCCACTTCTCTCTTACTCCCTCAATCTACTAAGTCCCATAATAAGCCTACAATCTCCACATCTCTTAATCTAATCTCCTGATGCAGCTTTTCAATCAAGGCCTCATCCTCCAATGATAATGTCATCCCTAATTCTCCCCTTCTGCTACCTCCTCCATTCCCCCCCCGCCCCCCCCACATCTCCACCTCTATAGATCTATTATGCTATATGAATCACTCTGTCCTCCCCATATCCCTCCTCATCACTATTAATCAAAATCATAATTGTATCTCTTCTTGATCTATATCCCTCCACCTCCTCAACCTTAACCTCCTCAAATTGTACCTATTCAATGTGAACATCCTCACCAATAGCCTATCCTCAATCTCCTAGGCCAACTACCTATATAGGTAGACTATGTTGTCCTCTTCTTTATGGTCATACGCTGAAAGTCTTTTTTTAAGCTATCCTTCTATGCATTGAGCCTATGATAAGTAACTCTAAATATTATTGGTCATATTTACTCCCACCATGCATTTTAAGCCACACTCACCCATGCATCTGTTATATCACTCCTCAAATGATAGCATACAATATATATACTCTTCCACCCTTTGTACTATATGTTGTCCCAACAGGGGTCTAGTTTGTACTATCCATTCAAACACATGCATCTCTGTTGATACATCCTGTCAAATACCAAACTATGTCAACACCATGTCTAACCTATAACACTCTATAATGTACTAATGTTTGCCAATAATGTAACAAGGTGTCAACATCTAACCCATATATCATGCATCCTATCCCTACAATGGATCCACCTCTAGGATAAGTTATCCATGCAATATCTGTACTCCCCAACTCATTCAATGCCCTCCTGTAAAATGTCAAATTTCCAAGTGAGTCCTTCGTGACCTATCAAAATATATCATCTATAATAAAAATGCTCTCCATCCAATCTTCATATTATTTATCCAACTATACTCTCAACTGTAATATGCTCCCATGCCCACACTTTTAGTAATGTGGATGGGCCTATGTTAGCTCCTACCTTGTACATTACTATATGCAAATCTCTATGCAAGAGATCCAAAACATAGGTTCCCCTTATGAACTATGTCACACTCTCAAGCATATTCATAATAAATTATAGTAACCCAATAGGAAACAATCTCCTACTCTCATCTAATAGTAACATGCCACCAATAAGAGCCATTAGTACCAATGTCAATCCATCTGTCTCCTCTAATACCTTAAGGACATCAAAATCTATCCCATATATATGATTTGGATAATATACTTTCCAATAATCTTGGCCAATTATAATACATGTGAAGTCTCTCTCCAAGATACCTTCATTCCTCATATTAGGATGCAGAGTATCCTCCACACATCCTCTAGTGTCAAAGTCATCTCTTCTATTAGTAACTAGAATGTGCTAGTCTGTGAATGGCAGTGCTCTGCCAAAATTGTCAATATTTCCCTATCATCATGAATCTCAAGAGTTTATGTAACATATTCCAACCCTAATGCCTCTAATATACCCATTTCATAGTTAGTGAATCTCTACATCATTCATAACTGCTAGTATTTTTCACATTATAAATCCTCTTATCATAACCATTATCTACATCATAAATCCATCTATCAAAATCATCATTTACACTAATATTCACATTTGATGAAAATTATATCTACAATTTCTTCTTTCATGCTTTAAAATAGATGAATTCACTAAACCTTTGGAAAATAACTATAACTTTAGTTATATTCTTCATTATGAAAAAATCATTATACAGTATGATGAAATCAATATTTTCAATGAATTTACCATTGATTTTGACAAAACTCCTATTATAAAAATCTTGTTAAACTATTTATCAAACGTATTGTTCTCCCTAACAAAATAATTGAATTCAACTTCAATAACATCATTTGGAAAGTAGTGGGTTTGTTTGACCCAAATTTAAATAGCATTTATGGATTTAAAATGAGAAAATAATAATTCAAATACATGAATTACCATATCTCTAGTCCCATCTCGACTCTAGTACACTTGGAATCACTTGTTGCAATGTATATCCACTAGACTATGTTTCATTTTCCTCTCCACTCTCTTTCACTCCATAATAAAAAGAAACAAAAGCTAACAAATCAACCAAATGATTTTTCACACAATGAAATTTCAATTTCCCCATATATATTTGTGAGTGTAGACACACAAACACACACATATCTGTGTGCATGTGTGTGTGAACACACACACACACACATATCTGTGTGCATGTGTGTGTGAACACACACACACACACACACATGCACATAGATGTGTGTGTGTGTGTGTGTGTGTGTGTGTGTGTGTGTGTGTGTCTACACTGACATAATACACACACACAAATACACATAGATATATGTGTGTATGTCTACACTCACACACAATATATATATATATATATATATATATATATATATATATATATATATATATATATATATATATATATATATATATATATATATATATATATATATATATATATATATATATATATATTTGTGTGTGTGTGTGTGTGGAAATTGAAATTTTATTGTGTAAAAAATCATTTGGTTGATTTGTTAGATTTTATTTCTTTTTATTATGGAGTGCAAGAGAGTGGAGAGGAAAATGGAACATATTCAAGTGGATAAGCATCAGAAAAAGTGAGTCCAAGTGTACTAGAGGCTAGATGGGATAGATCTAGAACGAGTAAATAAGAATTCAAATACATGAATTTCCATATCTCCAATCCCATCTAGCCTCTATTACACTTGGACTCACTCATTGTGATGCTTATCCACTAGAATATGTTCAATTTTCCTCTCCACTCTCTTGTAATCCATAATAAAAATAAACAAAAGCTAGCAAATCAACCAAATGAATTTTCACACAATGAAATTTCAATTCCCCTCTTCGCCCCCACCTGCCCCACACACACACACACACATGCACATGCACACAGATATGTGTGTGTGTCTACACTCACACAACACGTGTGTGTGTGTGTGTGTGTGTGTGTGTGTGTGTGTGTGTGTGTGTGTGTGTGTGTGTGTGTGTGTGAACACACACATACACATGTATTCACCCACCTCAGTCATATCTTTAGTAAACACACTAAGACTTGTTAATCATGTTTTCCATCTCATCACCTCATTTTCTCCTCCAATCATACCACTAATTCATTGGATTACTCAATATATTTATTTCATCTTGAAAATCAACACACACACACACACACACACACACACACACACACACACACACACACACACACACACACACACACATTCACCCACCTCAGTCATATCTTTAGTAAACACACCAAGACTTTTTAATCATATTTTCCATCCCATCACTTCATTTTCTCCTCCAATCATACCACTAATTCATTGGATTACTCAATATATTTATTTCATCTTGAAAATCAATCTAATAAATTTTATCACTCATCCTTACAAAATTTATTTCTACTTTTATAATCTATAGCTTACCAATGGGATATAACATTCCCACATCTGTTACCATGTAACAATATTCATGGTATACAATCTAAACATGTAACTTATAAACATGAAATATTATTTCTCCAATCAAATCCCTAACACCTCTCCACTCATGGAAAACCATTTTAGATGTGATTCAACTCATGTAAGAGTTTTATCACGACTCATTATTCTTTTAAATGTAACCTCCATAATTTTACATAAACCCTTCATTTATTTTGAGTGTTCATATGCATTCACTCTTCTTGCATGAACACTTTAGAAAGCATAATTCATAATCAATTAAATCCACCTAGGCATCATATTTCTACATATGTTTCCACTCTACTTTTTCTTTATTCTTTGAAGGACATTTCTTCTTCAAGTCAAAACACACTTTCAAAGAGTGATAAATGTTTACACCTAAATTTCAACACATTTAGTGTTATAATTAACTTTCATTAATATCAACACACTAGCTTATCCATCAACCCAAATTTGAATTTCATTTTAACATCACTTCTCTCTTTTTTTCAAATAACTAGTTAATTATCTATACACCATATTTCACAAAACTATTAAAAAATCTATAAATTTTTAATTATCCAAATATCTTCCATACTTCTCTCAACCATGTGTTGAATCATCCAACCACTTTTTTAAATTCTTCAACCCATTGTTGATTTATCATTGAACCTTTCAACCAACTTGATGACTCATCCAACTATCTTAACTCATTTATAAGACATTTTCAACTACCAACTAACTTTTCCCTTTTCTCTCAAACACATGAGAAATTAGTTTCATTCAAGTGAATGAAGACTCAAATCTAACTGTTCAATATTAATATAATTTAATAAATCTATATTTATCCTAACCATCCATATTCTTACTTGAAAGCCTAAAAATTGATGTGTCATCATCTATTATCACCATCCTCCTTCAAGTTATCAAATAAAAATAAAAATAAAAATAATCTTACACTTCCATTGAGATCAAGATCATATGTCATATGCTGCTGAAATTCCCTTTACTTACAAAATTGAGTTAAGCATCCATATACACATTTTGAAGAGCAAATCAAATTCAATCAATAGAAAATGTGATGTACTTCATTTGCATAATGGTATTGGAAGTATTTACTTTATTTTTCTTTGTTTGAATAGTTCAAACAGAGCTTTTAGTTTAGATTTCTATCACACTAATAATAATAGTTACGGCGATGACTCCCATGATCATAAAATGATTGTCTCAAGGTTCTTGTACCTTCATTATGTCAATTTATCAGGGTATGTCTCTTATTGTGGGTTGCATAATTATCGATAAGATTTGAATATAAATTCTCACTATACCATTACATCCGCTTTTACCATTACACCACAACACAAAAGATATAAAATGGAAACATATTATTAATCAATAAAAAAATTCTTATTATATATTTTACCAGTTCACATTGGTGTTATCCATTGTTAATTACATCGTCAATGAACAAAGAATATGGTGATTTTAAAAAGTGATAATTATTTTTTGGGAAGGAGAAGCCATAGGTGGTGCGATGAGCTCTTTAGAGTGCTCAATTATGTGATACACGACTACCAGGAAATCTTTGGTGCAGGCAATATTGTCCTCCTTCCTGTGAATTTTTCAGTGAGTCAAGCAAGGCTACTAAAAGCCTTAAATTTAACATGTTTGTTCCTGAGAAAATAGAATAAATTTCATCGGATGGTTCCAATATTATTACAGCAAACCCATGAGGTTGTGGCTGCATGGAAAGATCCATCTAATTTTCTGTAGGGTAAAACATCTCCTGTGTGACTGACTGCTACCTCTTTAAGTGAGGAAGAAGGCGTACCCTTTGGCCATGTGGATATAAATCTTGAATCCATCCAACGACACATATTCGAGGGCTGTGAAGGATAATATATGCACGGTCATAGTTGGTGGGGAAAAAATATACTAGGATGGTGTTACTTTGGAAGATCCTGATCCTTCAAATTAGCATTAGAATTAGGCCTACACAAAGGAATGTTGTGTTACTTTATATATCATATTTTAAATCATTAAAAAATATTCAATATATATTCAAAACTTATAATTTAACAGATCGCTGACCCATAAGATAAAAAAAATCAATGGTTTGAAATAAATAAATAAATAAATGGGGGAGTAAATTTACATATATAATTGACGGTTTAAAATAGTGCTTAAGTTTTACTAGTCATCAAATTCCATACTTTTAAGGTATTCATATATTTATTAGTGATTAGTTTATATTATGTTTTATTGGTGTACTTTGTTTTTTTATCATTGTGTCCTCACTTTCTGTTTCATCTTATTTTTGTGATTTTGTAGTGATTTTTAAAAAATATATTATATATATTTATGGATTTTATGGTGGTTTTGATATGAAATAGTTCATCCATGTATTTTGTGGAGTTATTTTATTCATTTTATTTATTGTTTAATATCAATTTAAGTACTAATAAAATATTAATATGAATTCAAGTTATTCATAAATACACATATATCTTAGTACATTTAAACATCTATAAATTATTTGAAAAAACATCTATCACTTATTATTTACAATAATCTATTCATAAGCACCCTAAAGAAATAGAAAAAACATATAGAGACCGTTCATTGTAACAAAAAGGTCCATTTAATGTTACATTACATTACACTTATTTGTATTGTAATTATAGGAGTATTATTTTCACAATTGTACATCATTGAAGGCCTTGACGAATATCAAGAAAACTTTACAATTCTATAATATAATGTACATCCCCAAAACTTTACAATTCTATAATATAATGTACATCCCCAAAACTTTCATTTTTCTTATCATTCTAAATTCCAATTAAAGAGATATAATAAACCTTAAATTCATTTTTTTAAAATAAAAATTAATTAATCTATCTTTTATTATTTCTACTAAATATATAGAATAATGTATAAACATATTAAGCACTTACAAAACTGAGGTGACAAATGAACATATGAACATTATTTATGATTAGGACTATAAAGATGAATGAATTGAAAATTTTCAGTAATTACTTATTTAAAAATATTTATATTTTTTAGAAAATTATCCACCTTAAATTAAAATTAAAAATACAAATTATATTTATTTTAAATATGCCAATGTTATAACTAATACAATGATACTTACAATTATATTTGTATGAATACAATTTCCACCAAAATAATTGATGGTTGCACAAATTTTCTTACCAAAAATAACATCTATTGAAATATAAAACATCAATCAAATTTAATGTACAATTGATAAATATTAATACTCTGATATTATGTGTATTGATATATTTAAAGAAAAAATAATTTTTACATGTGTTTATCTTATATTTTTTATAAAATATTATTTAAATTTTATATATTTAAATAATGATGTTGAATATATTACCACAATTTCAATATGTTCAAATAATTTTAAAATTATATATCATGTCATTATTAAATTTAAATTTAATTATAAATTTGAATTTGATTACAACATTATATTGTGGTTTAACAATGAAATTGTTACACGTATTTCACATTAACCGGAAAAATAATACTTTGCACCTTGTGGATAATTACTATAATCTATCAGCTTTGGAGTTGATGTTTTTGAAATGCTCACTCACTTATTTTGTTTATTTCATTAGGTACAAAAGGCCACTAAAACCATTGCTGTGATGATGTCTAACACAACATGACTATAAAACGATGGAACCTATATTACGATAAACTTCTATCCACCAACACTCGGGCATGCAACGATCTGGCTACACATCCACAATTCCACGTATAGTCGGAGGAATTTCAAGCTCTTTGCTTTTTTCTTCTACTCCATCGCCTTCTCCAGAAATTTCTTCCAAGGATCTGCCATTTGTTTCCGGCACCAGAAACGAGAAAACAAAACCCAATGCATTCGTAACAGCCAATATTAACAGAGCCGTCTGAAGGTTTTTGCCGTCATGTTTGGTTGCAAGATAACCAATTCCTAAAGCTCCAACGATGGCCCCTGCTTTCCCCGCCGCAGCCGAAATGCCGTGGCATGTCGAACGAAACCTCGCCGGGAAAATCTCCGCCGGGACAATAAAAGTGGTGCTGTTGGGACCAAAATTTGCAAAAAAGAATGTGAGTGCATACAGTGCAACGAAGCCTGTCTTGTTATGTACCTTCCAGTAATCGTACCAAATCGTCAGCACGAACATGAAGACGGTCATGAAGAAGAATCCGATGAGCTGTATGGCGAATCGACCAATATGGTCGATTAAGGCTACCGTGAACCAGTATCCTGGAACTATCGACATCACCGCAATCTTTGCCTGCGCTGCTGAAACCATGTTTACTTCTTTTATGGCGTTTATTGTCTTGGCCTTAGGGAGCCATTTCACGGCCGTGAATATATCTTTCTGAAAAAGATTTTGGCTGTAGAAGGCGACGTCGAGCAGAAACCAGGTGGAGGTAGTGCCTAGAAGGTGGAACCCATGGCGTCTCAGGAACTCCATCGAAAATAGGCTGAATTCCTTCTCCTTCGGCACCACTTTGCTTGCGTTTTCTTCCAAGATGTCGACTTTGAGAACTCTGGACATGTCCGCAGCGGCTTGCTTTGCGTTCTTTGCGACCAGAGCCGTGTAACGAGCGGTCTCCGGCATTTTCATGCGCCAGTAGAATGTGAGCGCCGCTGGAACGGCTCCCAACATGAGAATAATCCTCCACAGATAATCAGCTTTCGGCACAGTCTTGAAGACAAACGGAGGCACACTGCCTGCCTGAACTTCCGGTTCATACTTGAGGAATGCAGCGGACACAATAAAGGAAACTGCACCGCCAGCCAGGATTCCGAAACCCTGCATTGCGAAAACCGCTGCGACGAAGGCTCCTCTGGTTTTCTTGTTGGCGTATTCCGACATGATGGTAGCGGATAAAGGATAATCTCCACCGATACCAAAGCCCAGCCAAAATCTGAAGAAACAGAGCGTGGTCATAACGGAATCTGGTGAGTCGCCAAAGGAGAGGCCCGATGCTATGGAGCATCCGATCATGAGCAGGAGCGTTATGCCGTAGACTTTCTTTCGCCCTAATTTGTCGCCGAGCCAGCCGAAGAAAAGCTGCCCGGCGAGAGTTCCAAATAGGGCAACCCCCGTGACGGCAGACGCTACGGGATAGGGCAAAGCGCCGGGCACCTCACCTTTTGGATCCGGATAATAAATACGTCCCAGCAGTTTCGTGACAGTGGTAATGCAGAAGAGATCGTAGGCATCTGTGAAGAAGCCCATGCCTGCGACAACAATGGCGGTGAAGTGGTACAATTGCGTTTTGGCCACGTCTAGAGCGGTAAGCACATCTAGCTCCTGCTTTCCCATAATTTGAACTCCTCTTCAAACTCCTTTTTCCTAATATTCAAAACCTGCAAAATTTATACACCAAAACAGAACTGATCACAAATATAACGAACAACATTTAAACTTCCACAAACCTAAATTTTGATTTGCAGATGATTTTTAATTGAAGGATAAATATACTAAACACTCAGCGTATTCATACCCCATGAGTATACAAACATAAATTAGAATACAGAGTGACATAAATTTTACCTTCCTTGTGACTTCCAAAACATAAGCTCGCAGTAATGAATCCTCCAATGGAGAAGGTTTATAAGGAGTTTTTATTAAATATGGTAACGTCCTCGTTCTTGGTTATCCCGGGCAGAATTGGAAAATGTGAGAATATATGAATGAATATGCTTTCCCTTCTTTGTTCTTGACGAGGCCATATACCCATTTGCATAGAGTGATCAACCAGCAATAGCCTATTGACGTGCAAGGAGACCTACCTACAAAAGACAAAATACTATCGAGTTATTTTATTTATATTTTCTGTTTTCCTGCATCCAGTTCAATTTTCTCATTTATATGGAGAGCCTTGAGTTTTAAAAGACAACTCACTATTATTAGTTTTAGAAAATATAATAAAAACAAATTGGTAGGTAGGTGGTGACAAAATATAATATCCTTTGATAGTTACTTTTCTTAAATTTAATTAAAAAAGGATAGGACAGATTGTTGTGTCAATAAACCTCAACATATTTTTTATTTGTTTTATGGAAATTTGTTTTACATTAACAATTAATAAGTTACTCATAAACTTTGTAAATAAGGTTAGTCTGATTTAAAATAGCAATATAATATTTAACTGGGAAAGTTTCATAAATATAGGGAAACATATGGGAAGATTGAGAAAGAGGATAGAAAAGAAAACGTATTAATAAGAGTAATTTTAATTGATAATTAATAAATATTAAAATAAAATTTTTAATTAAAAATTATTTTTTAATAATTTAAATTAAATGTTTATATAAAATTTTATTTTGATATATATAAAATAAAAGGATATAAGTTTTTTCTTTGTTGAAAATTATATAATAATTATAATGTATTTGTAATATTTAATTTAATAAAATATTTATTCATGATTTATGTATTAGTCTCAAACATTTTTAGATTTATGTAGACATCTTTACAAAGTCTCTTTTTATTGATAAATATGAGGGTACTCATGTGTGAATTCCATGTATCTATGAATATGTACTAAATAAGATTTTCACTATAAAAATCTTAATCGATAAACCTATACAAAATATTGCATGCATTTCTAGGTACAAGTTTTAATGGTCAAAATTAAAGATAAATAAATCTAAATTAATATAAAGGAGAATATAATTGAAAAAAACCTTGAATATATCATGTGATATGAATAAGTGTCATGCACTAGGTATATATAGGAAAAAATAACATGTAATTTTCCTCATGCAAGGGAGAAAAAAATATGAAATAACTTAGGTCTTGGAGTTTGGAAATAATATGGGTGAAATATATGCCCATTTTTTTGAGGTGTAGGGTAAGAATTTTAAGTTTGTCTCAAAATAAAAAGGATTATATAAATATATTTTAAAATATAAAATAAAATTGTTAATGTATAACATACAAATATATAATTCTAGAAATATGTGTTGTAAGCACACTGTCTCACATGAAATAGTAATATAATCTAAATAAGTAAAGGTACTATAACTCAAGTAAGCAACATGTACACAATGCGACACAAATGTAATATTCTTCAATTAAGAAATATATTATTAATATAAGCATAGGAGTACCATGCCCATCATGGGTGAAATGTAAGCTATGCAATCACATGAATAATATACTCCATATATGTGAAGTATAATCAACAAAATCCCAAAGGTAGCATTTTCCATGTAGGAAAATAAAAAAAAAGGTAATCAATAGAATAAGATACCCCATATGGGAAAAATATTAATAATGTAGTAGTAGTAACATGAAATATATAAATAAGAATCACAAGTGTGATTCTTTCTCCTAATAGATCAATGATATAAACAATAAAAATGTATAAAAGAACATAAAAGGCATCCATTTTATAAATTTTATTGGTTTTTTCCAAGGCCCTACATAAGCCAAATATTGAAAAGTAGATATAAGAATACATATAGTGTCGAGTTATAACTTAAGAATGAAGACTTAAGCACTCCCTGAAGTTCAAGAAGAGAACACTAAGAACCCCTTTGATATAAAGATATGAATATGCTTTAGCCTATTTTTTATTTAATAATTAAATGTTGTCTAATAGGTGTAAAATATGTGAGAGATTAAAATGCTATAGATATACAATTATTAATAATTATGATTGTAACATCTTAAATATATATAAATGATATTTTTGGAAAACACTAGAAATAAATTAACTTAGCTTAGATTTATATTTTATGTTTTTTTTTTAATAGTTAAAAGTGTTAAGTAAAATGTATGAATGTGACTACTCATAATTAGGAACAAATGCTGAAGATGCTTCGAAACAAGTCCTCTTTTCGTAGATAGTAGCATAAACTAGTCATGTTTATTGATTACACACTTGTTTGAGTTGACAGTGACTAAATTATGATAATGAAATATCAGGAACAAAATATGAATATATTCCTAGATAGTGCCACTCTTCCTAGACAATAACACAATATAGTTGCATCATCAAATACAACCTTGTTTACGTTAACCATGTTAAAGTTATAAGTGTTCTGCCTTCTACACCTATGTATGTTGATAGGCTAAGATGTTGCATTTATGATATTTCCAAATGGATATTGCTATATTTCTCATCTTTGCTTTAGAAACCCCATGGGTCTTTATGAGAGCTAAAAACCTAAAAAAAAAGAGAAGGAAAGTGTAATGAAATGGGTTTATCCCAATTACACACTTGATGATTAACCACTGCCTATGTATCCAATACTTTAAAGAGGGAATCAAGCTGCATGTAGCTATAGAAACTAGAGTGATTGTGTAATTATGCTACATGACTATAATTATGTAGCTAGAATTGTGTCTTTCATACTTGACAATGATAACTCTAGACTTACTTTGAGATGCTTTAGACTTGGCTTGTGACTCCTCCTTATGAATGATACATAATTTTAGAATAATAGAGAAGATTTTCTCAATGTCAATTAGTGTATAAGTGCTCAATAGATAGTTTTAAAATATGAATAATGAATGACCTTTGAATTATATTCATAAAAAAACTTTTAATAATTTCATTTAGATGACCTTAGTGAGGGAAGACCCAAATTATAATTTTATCTTAAGAAAATAGCTATTAGTTGGCACGGCAATAAGGTTGTACTAGGTGGATAGGTTTGTAGAGTCACACCTCTCTGACTAGGGTGGAGCTATCCCAAAGAATCAAGGATAATTATCTTTAAAATAGAAGCAATTTGTAGATGATACAAAGTGTTTTGTATATTAACATGGAAAATTTTGTGTAGAAGTGAGGAATAATAGAGGGTCGAGCCCACATATAGATAAATGGATTAGATTAATGGGGAAAAAGATTCATGTATTTGGCCACAAGTTGAATGGTTTAGGATATGTTAATAATTAACATTGTCAAGAATCTATGACTAGATTTAGATGTCTAAATTTTCCCTTCCTCTCTCATTTATTATAGTAAATAAATTTCTATAGTAAAGGAGAAATAATTAAATTTGAGTGGGTATAACACACAATGTATTTGATATGATACTCCAATTTTATGGGGAATGAAGTTTATAAAACCCTACAATAGCACACAAAGTATTCATTTCTCCATATTTAAAGTTTTAAAAATATGGAACTTTGAAAATTGAGAGGAGATCAAGGATGGAATACACCTATAAAGATATGAAACCATACTCTATAAATTGTAAAATCATGATGAATCATTAAATGAACATGACCCTTTGTTGAATTACATGGATATATGGTTCCTCATGTTTAATCCATTGGTGAATTATGAGTGATCCAGTCCCAATTTGAATAACTAATCAAGTCCTTGAGTTAGAAAGATGCATTATCAAAATTTCATGAATGGGGAGAAGTAATAAATGCACAAATCAAAAATAAGGTAAACTTGGTTGGGTTCACTAGAAATGATGACATGGCCATAGAGGGTCACTAGTCACAAAAGTACATCATGCCTAACAAAGGATGAAACCACATACTAGGTTCACTAGAATTAATGTTAAGGTTGTTAAGTGTAGCTAGAATTGAAATTAAAATACATGTAATATAAAAAATCAAACCATTGTAGATAGATATATATTATATTTTCATGATCGAATAAAAAAAGAAAAATATTCATGCCCCTATTAAGACCTTTTTGCTAATATATTTGAATTGAAATAACAAGCATTTATATTTGAATATGTAACTATAATTTAGTTTAAGTTTTTATGAATTAGTATCATTCCTTTTAAACTTTTCAAAATTATACATGTGCATGAACAAGTATCATGACCCCTGAATTTGTGTCAAACGATATAGAATACCATGTATCTCTATGCTTAATTGTAAATTTATGTGAAACCTGTAACTATTTTTCATTGGCCCATGGATATGCATTCAATTGTATATGAATATGTACTCAAGTAATTTTAAAATGAGTGCATATGCACGTCATATGCCCCCATAATCTGTATCAATGTGCTAATATATATCATGTGTTTGATTTGTGAATTATCTTGAATCTTTGAAAACCTATAAATTTTTAGAGAATATGATATTTGAATTAATTTGAATCATTTAAATCTTTACTCTTTCCCAAATATAATTATTCTATTAATGGATACTTAGATATCTAAGACAAGCCGATTGTAATGCCCTCCTTTTGAGATGAAGGATATAGCCTACAAGTCACTCATATCAAAGGAAGAGTTAATTATATCATGTGATAATAATAAAATAATTTATTATTATGTCATCATGTGGATATTATGTCTTCATATTAATAATGATAGTCATTGAATCATGTATGTAGCATATTGAATGTTTAACATACAAGTGTCATGTCTAGATAGATATAACAATTTGACATAAATAAAGTAACCATATTTAATATGAGTATACATTAAAAGTGCATGATATGTATCATGGCACCACAAATAAAAATCAACATGAGAAAAAATATACACACCATGTCACATAATCTCACACATAAGGTCAAGGGCTGCATACAAGGGAGATGTTCAAAATTTGAGAATATAAGCAAACACTGCACACATAAATCCAAGAGACACAAGAAATGGAAATGTTCAAATGTCATAAAAGTAAATATTACACAAATAGGGATAATGTAAATAATAAATGGGCATGTTAAAATTTCTCACAAATAAATACTTCACACATAAGGCCAACAACCAAAATCAATAAACATGCTCAAATGTTGCACAAGAAAATATTGCACACATAAGGCTACAAACCACAATAAATGGTCATGTTCAAATTGTTATCAAGACAATATTACATAAATAGGGATAAGGGAGACACAAAAGTAAGAAATGGATATCGTATCATGTAAGAGAGTAAAAAATATTGAAGCACCATAGAACAAGTGAAAACTAGTCTAGACTATACGTATGCATTTTAATGTCACATAATAATAAAGTAACATATTCATGTAACATAATGAAAGATATGAATGATTATCAAGACACTTATAATATATATAACTCAACATGGTAGAGGGGTCATATATAAATAACCTATGATAATATATCTTGTAGAGTAAGATGGCCCTAGCATAGGCATGACCACTAGGTAAAGGCATGACTAGATTTGGTGTGAAAAAAATTATCTCTATGCCCTATATAAAATTAAATGGGTGTGAATCATAGTACCTTATTTATCTCAATGCTAGACCGATTCCCATCTCTTCCTTCTATGTGCCCTTTGAATATATCAAAAGTTGTGATCGATACACTATAGTTGCTCTATAAACCCTTATAAGTAGATGGAAATAACTCAAATATGTATTTATAACAAGTCTACGTTGAGGTGGATGATTATAAATAAAATAGTAGAGGATATTATTTGGGATAGATTGTAATGGCATATTACTATGTATGCCCTCCCTTATATATATTTTCCTACATAACTGTCTAAAACTTGACAATGAATTTAATGAGCTTTCATCACATCATTATGTCCTCTAATTTAAATACCATTAGTTATTGTGATGTGACATTGGTGTTTTGATAGATAGATGCATTGATTCATTTGACGGGATTTATTGTTTTGAGATGTCATATTTTCATCTCTAATTAAATTCCTTTATTTTTCATTATATGAGTCTAATGTACACCAATATGCTTTGTGATTTATTTAATATTTGAAGTGATTTATCATTAACCTGTTTGTGAGTGATTTTTTTTTGCATGTCCTTCATAACCTTTTTATTAGTGGTTCATTCTCTGACTTAATTGATTGAACCCATGTTAACCCCATGCTGACATTTCTTTGTGCTTGTCTTCTCATACACTATGACTTTGAGTTTTTAGACTATGTTTTAATTTATTTTGATATAGAGATTACAAATTACATGGCTACACTAAAAACCTATAGAAAACATGAGAAAAACTATTAAATAAAAGACAACTCCTAACTACATGGTGCTACTTGACACCCATTCAAGATTTTTAGTGTGAGATTAATATAGATCATTGATGGTAAGGCTTAAGATGAAAATCATTTAGACACCTTGGAAAGATGGTTCCTTGAAGGCCCCATAGAATTATTATTCATTGATTTGATTCTTCTTGGATGACATATGGTTGTTTCCATCGAATGTGTAATTTACTTGAATGTGCATGAAATATGCTTTTCGACTCTGCTTATTTATTTCCTTTGTCTAAATTACTTTCTGCCTAGTTTCTTCCATGTGAATTAGATCTCTAAATATTGCCTAGAGTGAATCCTGATCTCCTAGTCACATTATTAATGCAATTCATAGACTAGGAACTATATATTCTATATGCATTACTAATTATATTGCATAGACACCTTAGAAAAGAGTGAACCCTATCACATGTTTATAATTAGTCTTGTATGCCCATAGAATTTTAGACATTTGATCCTTCCAATCTTCTCTCTGTACATTACATATTTTTGTAACCATATGCTTAAAGACTTTTTTTGGTGATATTTCTGACCCATTGGCTTGAGGATAATAGGTTACACTCTTATGGTGAAATATCATAAATTCTTATATAAGAGTCTTGGTATTCTTATTGAGGAAGTGTGTTTTTGTGATTGAATAGCTTCACAATACATCTAAACCTAGTTACACGATGTTCTCATAAAATAATTTAGTTGCATCTCTACCTCTTCAACTTTGTGTTGCATTAGCTTCTACCCTTTTTGTGAACTAATTAATCATAGTAATTATATACCTAATATGAATGAGTTTTCTTAGTGGATTAATAAGTCCTATAAAGTCAATTCCCCATTGGTCAAATGGTTGATCTGCTATCATTTTGTTTAAAGGCAATTCATCCCTTTGGTTTAGCCTTCCTACTCTTTGAAATGCGTTGCAATGTTTTGAGACTTTGTGTGCATCTTAGAATATATTAGGACACTAAGTACTACTTTGTAATATCTTTCTCATAATTGATTCTCCTAAAAAATGTCCTCTTAAGACTCCCTTATGTGCCTTTTCCATAAATTATGGTCTCTCATGATCCAAGGCTACTATTTGAAACACATTTTACTTACTCATCTTGTATATAATACCATTAATAATATTGAATGGTATATCTCACGTGACTAGTTGATTTTTTTCTTTCTCAACATAGTGGATAGGAAGAACTAATTGTTACAGTAAATTTGCTATGTCTTCCAATATTATCTAGGATCTCAGAGACATTGAATAAGTGTGTATCTAGTAACTCATATTGTAATTATTTTAAATTCTCGCCATTCCCTATTCAATTAAGATGTTTTGGACCCATATTTTTCTTCTCGATTTAACATTGATCTTAAATTGAAATTATATAAATAAAATTAGTGATGTAGATATCCTTCCACCTAACATTAGCTTATTCACTAGATATCATAGAGTTTGGAGATTTATATCAAGTTTGAGTGGTGTTTCTAAGAGTTAATTCCTGAATGTATTTAGTGAAAACACCATAGTTATAGCCTCTTACTCTTTAGTAGTGTAATTCTTGTTTATTTCTAAAAAAAACCTAATTATAATGTTAATGTGCTAATCCAAACTTCTATCTCTTGGCTGACCCAATACAACTCCTATTACAATTCTTAAAGCATATGCATGCACATGAAATGGCTTACTCCAATTAGGAAATATTGATAGTGGGGTTGTTACTAACCTCTACTTCAAATCCATAAAAGATGTATGACACTCAACATTCCCTTGAAAATTTATATATTTATGCAGTAATCACTCCATTGGAGCATATATAACTACGTACCCTTTGATTAACTTGAAATAATATCATGTATTCCCAATGAAATATCACACAAATATCAAGCTTACAAGATGTGGCATACTTAAAATGACTATGATTTTGGTTTGATTGACCAAAATACCATCAATGCATAGTATGTGACCCAAGATAATAGTAAATGGTGTAAAAATAAATACTTTTTCAAATTCAAAGTGATGTACAAAGATCAACATCATTCTAACATGATTAATAACTTAGTTATGTGTTCTTTAAATAAAAATAATACAACCCAATCATAAAGATAGACTTATATAAAATATGGATGAAATATTTGAATGTATCAACCACAACCCTAAAGAAAATAGTATGAGAACTCTGAAGATCAATTGGTATTACCTTGTATGTGAAGGATCCCCATTATTTTATAAAGGTGGTTTTATATTGATCTTTGTATACAATTGGTATCTGATGGTAGCCATTGAATCCATCTATAAAGGAATAAACTTTGTGTCTTGTGATTAATTCTAGAACTTCATCTATGAAGGGAATTATAAATGGGTTATTAAAACATGCATCATTCAATGCCATGTAGTCCCCATAGACTTGGATATCCCTTAGCATTCTGAGTTGAACCATCATTAGACTTACCCAGTCCCATTTTCATAACAGATAAATAATCCATGCTTCCTACACCTAGTTAATTTTATCCTTAACTTTAAACTTCATATTAGAATTTATCCTATATGGGTACTTATTGATAGGCCATGTGCATTCTTTAAGATATATGTGAATCTCTCCCAATGAAAGGCATACACACTTGACTTATTAAAACTTTGTTTGAAACACATATTGATAATCTTCTAACAATTAAAGAGCTTTTGACATCTCTTACTCTTTTTGATAGTGACCCACTGTTTCAAGATTTGGTGAAGACAAAGTACCTATGTTCCATACTAATTTAGTTAATGATTATTTATATATCCTATTAGATCCACTTGGAATAGAGTATAAAATGTCCTTTTCCATTCTTACTTATGAATGTGTAAATTTCACAGTCGTGCATCTTTAGTTTGATTTGTGATTTGTGATTTTGGATTTTAGTTCCTCTGCCTCTCACTCAAGTTCAAAGAAACATTTCAAATATAGGTCCTCATCTCTATCATTATATTTTATATATTCTCCATTGTCTATGATCATATTTTAGGGTTTCACCAAAAACTTCTCTTTTTTTATTGATCTTATAGTTTTAGAGAGTTCCATTAAAGTTTATGGCTACTTATTCCTATGAAGAATAGTCATATGAATTTATAAGATCTTCTACTCACCCATGACATAAAAATAACTTCAAATTCTACAAATATGCTCTCACCATGAGATTATCATCCTAAAAAACAAAGGTTTTAATAAAATGATTTTGGACTTATGGCCAAGTCTTAATTTGTCACCTGCATTCTTGGTGTATGTACCATGATGTTAAAATAGGTGCAAGGGTATGGATAAATATAAATATCTAGTATCTAGGTTCCACACCCTAAAAAGACCATACATCTATACATATATGAATGTGAATTTTAAGTAATTATCATTCTAGGAAGAATGGCCAGTGACTTGTGATCACATGTGTTATTTGAAATTGATTTCACAGTAATTTACAAGCATATTCCAATGTAACTTATTTAACCTGTGAACTTTTCACCATGTCACAACTATGTCATTTAATGCATAATTAAATTCAATAACTCATTGATATATATTTTGAACATGTTACTCTAATATGTAAATAAATTAGCCAATATCCTTTGTTACAAAGTTTGAAGTAATTATCATTCTATAGTGAAAAACATTCACATTAGCCTGACCTCATGGTGTCCTCATACACAATTCAACATATGGGTACCTAAATCACCACTTTTAAAGAAACATATTCCCAAGGTAGAACACCTTCTTGAGTTGGTTTAGTTTAATCTAAGTATATCACACCCACTTGATATAAAAAATCTTCTTTAGACCTCATCGGTGATTGCATAGATGGAGAATTGCACACCCTTATATGAAACTATGGAGTTTTTTCTATTTTATCATAGGTATAAATGAAGGATAAAATGGTTTATGTAAAATGTTAAAGTGATGTTGTCTCTAAATGGAAAAATTTAAATTCTCTAATTCACAATGGTTTTCTTAGGCTTTGCATCAACCTTAAAAAAGTTATTATCCCTATATGTATAGGGTAATTCGGTCTCATTTGAGTGATATAAGGCTTGATCTTAGATATATTCAAAGGTATGATGATAATCTTGTTCCCTTAGTGCACCTCCAACTAATTTTTGTACTGTGTTGATGGTCATTTGACCATCGTATGCCCACTTTTTATCAATCAATAAAGTATAGTTTATTTTTATCAATATCCATGTCTATTACTTCAAAACCACCTTATATACTTAGATCACCAACTCTAATTTATTAAAGTTATAGTCTCCCAGTAGGTTGTACCCTTTATTAGTTTATGAAACTCAACATCACTAGGTTGTTACTGAGAGTAAATCATCCAATGGATTCCCTTGTCAACCAAGGAATCCTATTTACTCTACTTCCAAAGTCAAATATAGAATTTAGAAGTTCATACCCTATTAATTTGATATACATTCAAGATTCAAACTCCCATAGCTTTTTGGTCTCTATATAACATACCACCTTATTAGTGAATTGTTGACATCTTTATGTGTAGTCTAGCAGATTATATGGGAGGTTTGTTATGTTCTATGATACATCTTCATTTCTCAGAGTACTTACCAATTTAAATAGATCCATCAAATTAATAATGACACCATCTTGCCTCATGGTGCACACAACTTGACCAATACATCTATGTGTCAATGACTAAAGTATCACCTTTAGATGTAGTCTGTCATTATATATTCTAAAATACCTATGATGCTTGATACATCAGACCCTTTTCCCTTGTAGGATCCATATATTTATCTTGTCATACCTTTCCAACTTTTTGATCTTATGGAATCTCTAATGGTGTTAATGTTTGCTTTTTGTACTCATGTTTCATTATTGCTTGCATGAATACATGATTCTTTGGGTGAAAATTCACCATATTTATATTTCACGCCATTTTTTATTTTCTTTGTTTATATAACACATAAATATTTTGTGTCATATTGCCCTGTAACTCTAAAATATACATAATAGACATATCCATGCATATTGGTTGTACAATTATGTATAAAGTAATTATATTCACCATAGTGATAATAGATGATAGGTTACTGGCCTTGCCTCTCACCTAGTCTATGATTACCATGTTGGTATCCAACTCAGTACCCACCTCTATATCCCACTTATTTATCTTCAAAATGCTATCCTTCTTGATGATGGCCATCATATCCCCTATACATTATTGGAAGAGAAGATTGTGCCCATATTTATTACTATTTTTGTATTGATTCAATATTTAATGTTTGTTGATGCTCAAAGGATTGAAGGGTCTATCCTATCTGGTAATATGGAGACTAAGGTGTCTAACCTATTATCCCCTACGGATAATATTGAGGTGGGGTTCACACCCATTTGGGAACATATTGAATTTCAATTACCATCTCTATATATGGGTTTAAAACCCCTAATTTGAAGTGATAATCTAATGTGTTGATACTACAAAGGCATTATTGATTATTTATTCCTTTGATTCTTGGAGTGCTCAACAATTTTATGATCATCATTGTGTGATTTTAATAACTTATAGTATATATTCAGAGGTTATTGAATGCATTATTATAGGATATGAAATTTCATAGTTATATGTCCTAGTACATGACATATCTCACATAATTATATTTTGACTCTTGGGTAGTCATTCATATGGTGAACCTATTTTGCACACTCCATACACCAAAGGCCTAATTTAGGCCCATTAATTCCATAAAGATAATCCACCTTATATAAAAAACATCTTGGAATCAATTTTCATAGTAGGTTTTAGACTATCCCCATAGTCCATATATTCTACTTTAAGTGTAGCTACCTAAGCATCTGCCTTGTTAGTATACTAAGTTTGAGAAATGATAAACCTAATATTAGATAACATGACTTCTACAAACCTTGAAACCTTATTTATAGCTTGGAACATAAATTCTTCTTGGTTTATCACATCAAATAAACTGTGATCATAGTCCCATATTGATTCACCTTATTTTTTTCAAATCTTGAATTATCTAGCTCACACATTTATTCATTTTTAATTATCATATCAACTAGTCTTTGAATTCGTTAAGGCTTGACTTGGTAGCATCCATTTTATACATGAATTATATAACTATAATTTTTAAGGCTATTATGATCTCATGCTTCTTCACATCATTTGTAGTTACACATTTAACCTACCATTTCATCTCGTAATTTAACATGGATTATTTGGGGTCAAAAACTCATCATATGATGTTAGTATAACAAAAACTCCCACAGTGAGAGCCATGATTCCTATACTTGTACCCAAAACCACTTTTTTTTTTGGTCTAGACTTTATTGGCATCTTAAAACTTGTTGTGACCTGAAATCCATCCTCTCTCAATTCTCTTCTATCCACCATTATCTTAGTGTTTTCACTAAGTCCTCTAAATTGATATGTGAAACAATCAAACCACTTACTATCTTTACAAACTTTTGCACTTTTTCTTCTTCTCTCTATTGATAAAATATGCACATGAAATGTGTACCCTTGAAATGAATGAACCTTCTCTATGAATTTTTCCTCATATGAACTTGAACATGCTTTAATCCTACAATTTAACATAACTTCTTCAAAATGATTATTCATTTTATTCTTTGAATGATATTCTTCCTTGTAAATGTGACCTAAAACTACCTCCTAAATAATCTAACTACTCTACTATATTTCTCATCATTTTCTTCCATATCTTATGGATTCTTTTCCTAGTCTCTATCCATGTTTGTCCTCTCTCTAGTGCCTTATCCTCTTTTGAGCCCTCTTATTTCCTTATCTTCATAATATATAGTTCCTCTTTGAGTTCTTATTTCTTATTGATCTTTTAAAATTTATACTACATTCCTACTCACAACTATTTGATTGTTCTATTTATTCCATATCCTATGTTGTCGAATATTTCTCTCTAACCTCTAAATTATCTTCTTGTTATGTTTCTTTACATCCTCCATCTTCTGGATCTGTAAAAAGGTAGTGCAACTGTACAAAGATCAAAGGCTGACACTCATTGTATAGCTTGATCTAATAGTGTGTAGGAGGTCAAAAGGATAAGTATCTACTAGCAAGGATCTATGAGACTAATAGAAATAAAGACAGGTTGGACTAATTTAATTGGCCAGAGCAATTTTTGATGACCAAATTCAAGCCAAGGAGCATTTTTGATTGAAGCAAACAAGGTATTATAGGGTCATTCTGTCACCATTAGAGCTCATTCAAAAGCCATGGAGTGAACTTAATCTTGTAGTCAGGTTAAAGGACATAAAGGGACAATCATTAAAGCTTAATATGGACCTTTGTCTTGAGGTTTTATGTCATAGAGGGTTTTTTTTGTACTATGTTCACCATCGGGTTAATTTTAGCAACAAATATTTGTTAATTCATGAATATTCCATTTTTAGGATTTTGGTTTTGGAAATTTTTAGGGTCGATAGTTGGGACCAGATCGCTAAAATTTTAGAGATATATTTTTTTGGGTTCGGATTGCAAACCCTTTATAGTAATATATAATATTACACTTAAATTTTATAGATATATATATAGTAGATCCCATGAGATACCAGCCAAGGTAATAAGTAGAACTGAAATCAGAGGAGCACATAATCGAATGATAAAAATGAATGAAGAAAATGAATGATAGCATTGAATAAAAATCTAAATGGGGACCACATCATTAAATGATAGTGCCAGATACTAGAGTTGAATGACAATTCTAAACAATACAGCTAAAAAATAGAGTTAAATAACATATCTGAATGATACAGTTGAATGACATAGTTGAATGGCTTTGTCAAATGATAGATCTAAATAATAGAGATGAACAACAGTATCGAGTGATAGATCCAAATATAAGATCTGGAAGCCAGTGATGAATGACAAGCTAGGTGGCATAGCAAAATGGTAGAACTGAATGAGAGCTTTGGGTAGGAGAATTGGTAAACTAGAGCCAAAACCCTTTTATCAGATGACAATATTGAATGGGTTATGAGAGTATAGAATGACAAAGTTGAAAAGCATAGGCCATCATGGCATCTAGTGGGAACTATAAAAAAACAATCCAATCATCATGAAAATCATCTATATTATCTTATTTTAAAGATCCAACTAAAAATTCCACATAATCAGAATGCACTCAAAATCCAGGTATTTTTTTTATGATATCATAAATTTGACTTCAATTGTTCAATAATATTAAAATAATTTTACATGCAGAAATCCTCACTATTATCTCACAAGAAAGAATCAACCAGAATAACATATTACCCCCTAAATATTTTTTTGATGATGACTTGTCACCACTTGAAAATGCTCCTCTAGTTTTTGATGAAATTCATAATGACACTCAAGTGGCAAAAGAGATTGGTGGTTCTTGCCAAACATAAAGTTTAGGTGAAACCTCCACTCAAAAATCTTCTTGAAAGAAAAGAAGTAGATGGGCAATTGGAAGGTCTTGTAAGGTGGATTGGGCAACAAAATTTCCCTTCATAGAACCTGTAGAGCCTAAAAATGCTAATGATACTCCAAAAGAATGTAGATGTAAAATATGTAGCTGAAAACTAGGAAAAGAACATAGAATTAAATTGAAATTGGACACAATTGAGAAACATTGTGGAAAAGTATATAAGACAGTGAAGCACCCAGATGGACTGATAACAAGAACACATGCATGTAGTATATGCACGAGAGCATAAAAATGATAAGAAACATCAAAAACATCTTATGGAGAAAGGGGGAATAATTGAAGCAAATTTTGGAAAAGTCAAGAAGCCCCATCTAAAGGCAAATTATATTCAGTTCTCTACTATATACCATATTCTAAAAAAAGGTAGACCTATTTTTGATTTTTTAGATTATAAGATTTTGTTTCAATATAATGGATTTATTGATATTCCACAATCACATTGGTTGTATAGCAGTGCTTGGGAAATGGCAAAATGTCTAGAAATGGTTGAGATTGAAGATTTGAAATAAAGTGTTAAGAGATCATTGTTTATCTCACTAGCCATCGATGAGGTCACAACAATTGACAACATAGCCTGGGTTTACATTCATGTGTATACTTTTGAGAACTATTCAAGACAACCTCATCTACTAGCAGTTCATAAAATGGTAGAAAATTACAATGTAAAAAATCTTCAAAAATTGGTTTTATCAAATTTGAAAGATAAAGCTGGAATGGATTATTATGAAATAGCTATGAAGCTGGTGTGTGTTGAGGTTGATGGTGTATCAATTATGCAGGGGCATAGAAATGGTTTGTGTATTCGGTTGCAAACAATAGTAGCCCCATATATGATTTCAGTTCACTACATGGATCATAGGATGAATCTTGCATACAAAATGGTTAGTAAATTTGTTAATATTGCCAAAGTAGAGGAGCTCATTTTTGACCTACATGCTTATATGTCAAACAATCCAAAAATAATTTTAGAGTTCTAAATAATTTCAATAGGAGTGACTGATGGTAAGAAACTATGAAAGATGTTTATACAAGGTGGATTTCTATGTATGAACCTGCATGTAAATTTTTTGAAAAATATCCATCATTAGTAGGTTTTATGTATAAATATCATAGAGAAATTGACAAGGCAAAACATTTGTTATACCATTTAATAGATTTGGAAACACTACTGACTTTATGTGGAATTATTCCAATGCTGAAATAAATGAATTGTATAATGAAACATGCTCAGTAGAGTTCCATTTATATTGTGAACTTCATACGACTGAGAAAATGAGTATATCAATCTCTAGACATACTATACAATTTGAGCGAAATGTTTCAAGGCCTTGTTTTTAGTAGTTGGAAATGTTTGACCAAATTTAAATAACCTTGATAGTTATTTTAAGTTGAATATCAATGATCATATTTGTGTTTTTGTTAATGGAAAGGAGATTCTAATGCACACTTTCTACAAAAGACCTAATCTTTTGGGAGTTGAATCCAAAGAACTGCTTGTAACACATATTTTATATGACAGTGTTCTATCTGAAACCTAGATGAAACTAAGTAGAGTTTTCCAAAGCTTATCTGTGGAGATCAGAGATCACTTTGAAAGGGATGATTTGTAGTGCAACTGTACACAGAGTAAAATAAAAACACATACAATGGTAATGTGAGAAAAAGGTAGTGCAACTGTACAAAGAGTAAAACAGAATAGTAGTAGCATTAAAAAAATAGAATAGAGGAACATAATATAATATAAGTACATAAAGAGTAACAAAGTAGAAACATGAGAAGAATATAAGAAGCATAATTTAGAACAACAAAGAACACAACCACCACTATCATTAAAGTGTGTTCTAAAACAATTTGTAAACAAAAATATAGTTTAATCAATATATTTTATTTTTGTGGATAATTTTCACTTTTAAAATATTTTTATTTTTAAATATAATAATATTACAAAATATATATAACACATTATTTTTAATATTTCATAATAAATTAAATTCAAAATTGCTCGTATCTGATTTTTTCCCTTTTTATTTATTTCTAATAAATTAGTATCAGAACTTCATAAAACACACTTCATAATTATAATTGACACAATAAGGGACATTACACCAGCTACAAGGATTCTAAATCCTTAAATCACAAACATGGTTGTGATAAAGGCTCCTTAGGTTTTGTTTTGGTGTACCAAGACATGATGGTGGTGGATAAAGGATAGTCTCTACAGATACGGACGCCTATCCACAATCTGAAGAAACATATCATGGCCATAATGGATCATACTAAGTCTTTCAAAGAGAGGTCTAATGCTATAGAACATCTGATCATGAGAATGAGCATTAAATTATAGACTTTATATCGGCCCATTTTGTCACCCAGCCAACCAAAAAGTGGTGCCCGGTGAGGATACCCCATGGTGTTTGAAATTATGTTATAGAGTAGAACAAGAGGCTTCAAACATTTCGGGTCAACGTAATAAATATTTCCCAATAGTTTAGAGACTTTGGTAATGTTGAAGATGTCATATGCATATGTGAAAAATCCCATCCCATCAATCACAATTTTTCATAAAATGGTTTCATTGTGTTTTATTCACATCCAAATTACTTAGTACATCTAAAAAATTCTTCACCATAGTTTCAAATCCACTTCAAACTCCCACTTTCCTTTAACGGCATTTGCTCTTGCATAGATAGATATATAAATATAATAGTTGAATGAAATTATATTCATGGCATTGTATTTAACAAAGAAAAAAAGTATGAATATATACTTATAGCCCCAAGAAAAGTACATTTGATAATAATTTATATGAAAAAAATTATATAAAATAAGAGTTAAGTTGATATTTTTCTTAAAAATTTGTGAATAAGTTAAAATGTTTTAATAAATAGAAATTGATCGATTTTCTCATTATTATATATTTAAAGGTATAATATTTAATATATATAAATTGATAGAGATGTGGAAATATGATACATATCTTCTTTAATTAATTATATATGCAAATTATGTTGAGTTAAAGAGATAATTTATAAAATTAATTATATTAGGTAATAAATTGGTTTACATTGAAATTAGGAATTTTTCTATCTATTATTAGTGACAAAGGTTTATATAAAGGATATGAATATCATTGTAAAGGATGTGAAATAAGTAAAAATCTTATGTTTTTTAGAATAATAGTAAAAGTTTTCTCCTCAAAATTAAATTGAAGATTTATTCTTTACAAAAATCTTAACACATCAATTTTACATTCAATTTTTTAAGATCTTAACATGTAAATTTTACATTCAATTTTTTAATTTATTAATATTTTTTTCTTTCTCTTTATATAAATCAAGAGTAAAATAATAAATATTAAACAAAAATTTAAGATTAAAAAAAAATGAGTCATAACTTTAAAGATTGAATGTAAAGCTAAAAATTTAGCACATAACTCTTTAATAGTATCTTACTCTAAAATAATTTTAACAAAATAAAATAATAACTACTATTAATAAAAGAGGAAAGAAATCTATAAAAAAATGTCGCTAAAAAAAATTAAACAAAGGTCTTATCTATCTTTGCTCTTTGATTTTGAGGCTTGATTAATGGCCTAACTGTTTAATACGGAACATGTGTTTTATATATTCCATATAATTAACATAAAGTGCAATGTTAGGGACTTTAAGGTTGACTGGAGCAAATATTGTGTTAGTAAAGGTAAAATCATATATTATACACTTGAGATAAGGTTTCGATTTTGGGAGTTTATGCATGACACAAATTCGTACTATGTATTAATAAAGTAAACATTTAAAATAAGGTGTTATTTTACATAATTATTATATTTAAAATAAAATGATATTTTAAATGAGTATGGTTTTTATTAAATTTTTTATTATATATTAATAAAAGAAAATTTAAAATTTTATTTTAAATTTAAGTGAAATTTTTATTTCAAATTTATATTTAAGTAAATTTTGTAGAATATTTTTTACTATTTAAAAATATATTAATATTAATAATTAGAAAAATTAATCTATAAAATTTTATTAATATGAATAGTTTAATTTTGATAAAGTGAGAGTTAGACATGTTATAACAAAAAGATAAACTTAAATAATTATTTTCCAACATGATATAGCTTTACTAATAGATTACAATTTAATGTTGATTATTGAATGGTAAAATTAAAGATATTGGTTACAATACCAAGAATATTTTTCAAGATAGTATTGGAACATATCTAGATTTTGTTCGAAAGAAAACAAGGTTAATTTAGTTATGATGTAAAAATATTGAATAATTTAAATAATATTAAAAAAAAATTATACCAAAATTCAATTTATATTTATACAAAAACGAATCCATTGTTAATTATAATTAAATATAAAAAATCTTTCATATTGAAATTCAATTTATATAAATAAAAAATTAAATTTATTATTAATTATAATCCAATATATTGTAATGTGTAAAGATGAAAAATTCAATATATAAAACGTAATATTCCATAAGATGTTAAATTTAAAAAACTTAACTTTGATCAATCTTTTTTTTCTTGATAAATGTGATAATTTTCCTACATCTTATTTCATATATATATTTTTATTTAAACCTCAAATGTTTGAAATATAATATATAAATACCAATATCCTATTTTATATCTAATTTCCACTTAAATCCAAAATATTAAACGTTATAGATGAACATTCAAATATGTGGAACCTAATATTTAATATAATGTTAAATTTAAGGACATCTACTTTGCCCAACCCCTTTTCCCCTATTTTTCTATGCATACCTGCACTCGATTTATATTAAAGATAAAATGTTGGCTAAGTTTTCTAAAAACGCACAAAAAATTGGTGAAAGAACGTGATTTGTTTACATCCAATCCTCTGTTAATATGATAAGTTGCAGAAATGTGCATAGACAAAGCTTAGAGATACTAAAATCTAAAATCAGAAACGTGCATTTACTCAAATCGAATTTCATAGTTTAAATTGGATTTAAATTTTTTTAAAATATTACAGTTTTTTTGGGATTGAAATCTTGTTTTTATATGAATTAATAAGATTTGCACCTTTTATAATTGTTAGATTACAGCCCATTTGATAACATTAAATTTTGACTCAGCAACAAATAAAAGGATCGCTAAAATCAATCACAGATTAGAGTCATAAGATTGACTTACCAATAAATATGATACCTATAAGATGACTTTAAACATTCATTCGATAAAAAGAAAAAATTGATTGCAAACTAATATTTAAATTTAAATTTGAGCACATATGAATATATCCGAAAATAAAATTTTATTAGAATCTTAGATTCCAGAACATGAGGTTTCATAGATCAATGATACAATGATATAATTAAATCCTACTGGTAATGTCAATGGATTTTTTTTGGTTTTCCCATGCATACTTAGAGTGGACATATATTTATGTATATGATTTTAACCTCATTGTTCTTGACAAATCCCATTAAACGTTTGCATACTGTACTCAGTCATAGTTATGTTAGGATACAACTCATTAGAAATTTGCAAGGGTATGCTGATATGGATAATTTTGGAAAATTATAATAAATTTATTCAAATTTCAGCCTCAACCTAAAGCAAAGATCCTTCACCGTGGAAACTTAATTTTCTAATAGCTTCTAGTATCATGGAATATGTTATTACAAGCACCCTTTTCGAAGAAATACAATATATTAATCCTGTTAAGCAGATGTAATTGTAGTAAATACGATAACAAATTTTAATTAATTACTATAAATTTAGTAGTATGAAATTTATATAGGTTTCCATATTTCCGTATTTAATAATATATTATTCAGTTACAATTATCAGCTTCTTAACTTAGATATATGCATAGAGAAATGTCATGAATCTCACCTATAATTTTGGATCTAATTAGAACTAAATTACAAAATCATTGAAACTTTTTTTTTAAGATTTCTGAAATATTGAGATGTTTCTAGCAGCGGATAGGTAGGGTGTGAAGTGAATTGGTGACTATGTTTTCTTGGTCTTGATTTCTTATTTCACTGCTCTAATCCATGTGTTGTGACACCTTTACTCCCCTTTCCTTAGTATTGTAAAAATATTTGGAAGTTAAGGAAAATAGTGCAAGCTTTTAGGGCTTTTTTGAGATTTAACATAACTTAATATCCGTCATTTAATCTTGCTTCTCTGAATTGTTGATACCAGTCAATAAAAGATATAAATTTTATAAATGAAATAATTTTAAAGATATTCAAAACCTTAAGATGTGTGTCAAAAGTGTTCCAAGTATATATTAATTTTAGAAAATGATAAATATTATAATGATTAGTCATCTTCTTAAAATGTCCATAAATTTTTAATAATAGTATATACATATTTTAGTTAAAAATGAATTACAATGTTAGTGTATTCATAGGCAATTGAATTAATAAAATAGTTCTATTAGTGTAAAAATCGACATCAGATAATAAAAAAGACGAAAACGTAGAAAAAATGAGATGAGATCCATGACCTAATTAAAACCTAAAGGAGGACTTACATGCATCAATATGCTTTGAATAGATGTGAGAAAAAATGGGATTCTTCTATTGGGGAGCTCAATTAATGGGAGAGAAAGAGATAGAAAGATAAAGAGTTGAGAAGAGAAATGAGAACCAACAAAAGTCAAAAAATGTGCCAATAATGCCTAATATGGACTAATAATTGAGAAAAAGATAAGTAGTACTCTAAAATTATGCTAATTAATAACTAATAAATGCCTTGAGGTCATTTTTAGATTTCTACATTTTGCCTACTTTGTAGTATGTGAAACCATATATTTTAAAGTAAGTATGCATGTGTGTGTATAAAATCATAATATACACCCATGAATCTTCAATAATAAAAACTAATGAAAATTGGAACCTATAAAAATGTTATTTAATTTCTACATATGCATGTGTCAATGCTAAATAATCATTAAAATTTTAAAATATTGAAAATAAAATATACTCTCGTGATTGAGTTGTATTTAAAAAAATTAAAAAATAATATGAGTTGATCATGATTAGAATCTCAATGAAATGCACAAAAAGTCTTATCAAAGAGAGTTGAAGTCAGAAACCTTATTAGTCATGCGCCTTCGATCATTATCATTATGAATAGTCCTAGTACTCATATATATATATATATATATATATATATATATATATATATATATATATATATATATATATAAATAATGATTCCACCTCGATATTGGAGAGTATATAAGATAAGAAAACTCATATATTGAGAAAGATAAATACATACATACATACATACATACATACATATATATATATATATAACGATTCCACCTCGATATTGGAGAGTATATAAAATTAAAAAACTCATATATTGAGAAAGATAAAGATATTTATACATATATACAATGCTATAAAGCATCATGTATCATTGAAAAACATATATCATTGTAAAAAATATAAAATAACATAATTAAGACCTATGAAAAATTGCTTATATATGTTATACTATCTAATTATGAGTTACCATACCAAAAAATATTATATCATATCATCTAAAATTTGATAAAGGATGTTATACTTCCCACATGAATGGTAATTAAAAATTAAGGGTTACATAGACTCCAAGCAGTCGAGAGTTACAAGGCCAAAAGATCCCTAATTAGCATACATATGCATTGGCTAAAATTTGGAGACAAAGTGACTGAACAATTCTTTGCTATACCCTCAAATCTAGATAAGATATAGACATAATCAAAGCCATTAGATGTACTGTAGCCATAATTACCAAATTACCTGAAATATTGCAAGATTTTGTGCATCACTATCATGGTGTGTTTGTTACTTATCCCACCTCTCTTGCTCATGAAGTTTCTACCCTGTAGTGTAGCAATCTAACCCTATAAGGTGGCCATCTACCCTTGTAATACCTGTACCTATCCTTGTATAGTGGTTAAAGTCGCTCCTACCTATCCATCATGGCCAACCAAATCCATGACCATCAGCGTCACACCTCCATCATCCCCACCAATATTTGTAGCTACATATATGGGTTGGTACCATGTCATGTACCCATATATAAACTTGACACCATCTATCTATGCCCTAGTAAGTAGTTCCTCAAAATATAGCAAAGTAGGCATAGGATGTGGTTTTGGTAGTAAAATATTAGAGTCCTCAAGTATGTACCTGGGACACCTTGTACCATGCCAAACTATCAACGTACCTTATCAAATGGAATTATCTTTACCTCCCCATCTTGCCTACCAAATATCCATTTGTAGCTTTGAAGGGAGAGTGTCTGCCTCTTGTAGCTTGGCCACACTAAAAATTGTATGTATAGCCTCCAGGTGATGTCTCCTATCACTAGTGCACCCCTGAACCATTCCACATCATGAGCTCCTCTCCCTATACCTGCTGTATTAAATAACCTCTCCACTGCATGAAGCCAATGGGGAAGCCAATATATGTAAAAATTACCCACTACAATTTGACTGGCCTCAACACCTGAATGTGCTCATATGTAATGTAATGCATAACCAGGTCGATACTGATGCCATCAACCTAGGTCTTACCCATCTCTTGAAATCTATCTTTTGGATCTTGTCAATTAGTGTTTTTACCAACCTAGATCCATACACAGTAACCATCAATGGTTGTCCCAACCATTGACAGTCTGTTGAACTGCTCATGGTCACCTTGACCGCCATTGATGATCAACCCAACTACTAATGGTCACTGTGATAGTAAAAACTAGCAAGTTTTTTTCACCTACCTACACCCAATCAAATCTATTTTTTTGTGTTTCTGCCTAATAACAAACCCCAACTTGATTTTTTGAAGCAGACCCCAACCCTCTAGCATGAGTATTAATTAGCTAATCATTATTTTGATTATTTCTAGTCTATACTTCTTAAGCAAACATTCTTGTGTTCAATTTCAATGCCTTTTGATTATTGATGCAAGTACCTTCTATTCTATTTTATAATTTTAATTGTTTAAAGACGTATGAATTGACAGTCCGTAAAGAAACTCTCGCTTCCAAGATCTAGCTATTTCTAGACAATCCACTCAACTATCTGTTTAACAAACATGTTTGCTTTAATACTTTCTTATATGTAGGTCATCCTCCCAAGCCAAATAGGAGCTCTCCACAATCTTCTGAATCAACACGCGCACAATCAATCAAGTTTTTCAACCATACCCTACTTAGTTTATTCTTTTCCTCTTTCCAATAATAAGCAGAAATTCACTAAAACAAAGATGTTTTATTTTATATTATATATAAGTTTTATTTTGTTATGTTGAAATTTATGATATACTTATTTAAGTTCTAGATTTGTTGAGTATTTTGAATAAATCAAATTTTAGTAATAAATATCAATTTATTAATGAAACTTTTTATAAATGTCATTATTTATTATATTCTATGCGGTATATACATACATACATATATGTTTTTTAATTTTTTTTTGTTATGTTAAAATTTATAATATATTTGTTGACGTTCTAAATTTGTTGATTATTTTGAATAAATTAAATTCTATTAATAAACATCCATTTTTTTAATGAATGAAAAAGAAAATTACATTTTTAAAAATAAATTTACTTTATATAATAATTGTTTAAACATTTTATATATAAATAATATTATAAAAAAAGTTGATTTCATAAAATAATTTCAGGGATGAGATATAATAGATGTCTTTACCTTATTGTCATTGTAATGTACGCATGATATTATTAATATTAATAGATGTAATAATCTAAGAATAACATGATTATATCATTTTTAAAATAATTTTATAAATAAAATACTAAAATTTATTAAACAATGGTTTTAAAAAGTGAAGATTGATTTCTTCATATATATTATAACAATCCAAACTAATAAACAAATTATTGGTAATGATCTCAAATCATAGTTATCGTTACATTCATTATTAATTCGATGATTTGGATTGTAAATATTTAAATTATAGATTGAACGGTGGAAGTGCATTACATCTACCTTAATTTTTTATCATGAAATTGAGATATATAGTCTAAATAGGAAAGGAATAACAAACTATTGATATGGCCACTTATAAATTTGCATGATCCTTAAAAATAGTTTTAAAGGTATTAAAGATATGACCTAAAGGGCCTAAAAACAATTATTTAAATTTATGATAGGCTAATAGATATTAAAGGGCTTTGTAGAAGTTTTTTTTAATAGTTATTTTCCTTCAATTTTAAAAGATATTATGTTTTATTGTTTTACTCATAGTTTCATTTAGGATCACAAAAAGTGATATGCAATATTAAACATAAACAAAAATATAATTTACTATATAAATTATGAAAACGTCTAAATTTTGAGATTCAATTTTTTTTAAAACATATATTTATATATATAATTTTTAATTTTTAATTTTTAAATTTTATTTTATTATATCATCTATTAAAAATGAGCACACTCAATCTATTATATTATAATGTTCTAATATTTAATAAGATCTTTCAAAACTTTCATAAATAATATATTTTATTATTTATTATTATATTAATTATTTTTTAAATTTATTATTATTTTAATTATTTATTTTTTAATATACATTTTCATTTTCCTCAAATAAAATAAAAGACAATATCTAATAAGATGACATATTTTTATTATCACCATCCCATAAATAGTTGTGACCTATCTTATCTGGCAATGTAAGAATTTAATTTCATTATTAATATTTGAAGTTCAGATTGTATTGATTCCTTCACTAGGCCTTGCTTCATGACTATCTAATGGTTGGACTGCTTTACACGGGTTGTTCCCTGTCTCACTTGGTTTTATGCTTTAATGGTTCAGGGAACCTTGGATGTTGGGTTGGATTTTGACTTAAAGAGGAAGGTCCATCGAGCCAAGGATGGCTACATTCTTTGAACCCAGGTGAGGCTCACTGCCAAATTTGAGTCTCCTATAGAGAAATCTGAACTCATAGCTTCTGTTTTGTCGGTGGATGCAAACAGAGTTTATTTGATGGTTCTTGCAAGACAGGAGTCTTATCATGAGTGAGGCCCTTTATAAGACTCTTGTTTGTGAGCTTCTATTTTAAGTCGATAGACATAGGGTATGGAAAAGGATCGAGCTGATGGCTATTGATATTATTTGAAGGTATCACAGTCAAATCTCTTAGGATCTCTATTGTGGAGCTCACGACATAATATGATTATTTATTTTAGCGAGTTGTTTCAAGTTATTTTTACTTATCCCCTTCAGACATTAGGAGGGTGAGGACAGATCGGGGTTAAACTCTGGTCTCTATTCTAATGGTGTTGGACAACGTTGTTGTTGGGGTGGTTTGAGGCGAGAATCATGCTTCATTGGGAATATGTCAGTAATATGTTTTCTACTCCAGTTTTTGGATCTTACTGTCGGGACACTGTGTCATCAGGGGCTTTGTGGTTTGGCTCTGATAGCCCTGGAAGCTGCTCGTCTGTAGCTAGGCCCTACTGACTATTTCATGGATTTTAAGTTTTTGGATGGGGGACATTTGGCTTAGAATTGATAGATGACATATCCCCTCTTTTAGTCTGGATTATGGCTGGGCTTTTTTTGAGTTTGTTTCAGCTAATGTTGAACCAAAGTTTTGCTAAGAGGTTATGTATGCCCTAATCCTTTATGTTTAAGTTTTGCCAAAAATATTCTGGTAATTTGGTTGGGGGCCTGTCAAAACCTTTGTCTGGATTTCAGGATTAGGTCAAAATTCAATTTTGTAGCTTGTTGACTGAAGTTTAGAATTGAAGTTGATAACTCCTATTTTTTGTGCTGAGTCGAGCATTTTTGTTGGACCTTGTTACTTGTCTTTCAGATGGAGAGCAGGATTAAAGAGCTCAGCCACTTGTCATTCACCTCCCCTCTTCCTGTGCTTTGTGGCTTCACGGCCAAGTAGAGTAAAGCCTTTTTTGAGACAGAAGCTGCCGGTTCAGAGGTATTTATAGACAATTTATTGCTGGATAACTATTATTTCAGAGTTATTTACCATGTTTGTTATAGGTGAGTTTTTTTGTTTTTTTTTTTGAAAATTTTGTAATAGATTGGAGGACCTGTCAAAACTCTTTTACTCCATTCATAATTTTAATAAAAAATATCTACATTTAACTTAAGAAAAATTTAATTAAAATATAATATAATTTTAATTTAAAAAAAAAACTAAAATAAATATTGAGATTTGTTAACTAATTTAAATTTAAAAAAAAGAGTGAAAATAGATATTGTTAGGAAATAGTTAATCCTCATAGTAATTTGTATTTCATAATATCAATAATTACGTGAGTAATAATTCATCATTACTTATAGGTTATTTGATAGTAATATTGTTATAAACAATATTACACTAATAGACGAGAGTATATTATATTGTTGAGATATATTGTTAGGAGTTATAACAATATATCGGATATAGTGTTTTGCATAATCATAAAGATATTGGATGAGATATCAATGGAGAGATATTCTCCAAAAATATAGGAATGGTTTTTTTATATATAAGTAACACCCAAATGTTTTAATAATGACAGAGTGAGAAATAATATACTATCAATGTTTGAAATTTTTATTTGTATTCGGCTCTTTTGATTGCTCAGAGCTACACTAGCGTTATCATATGGTATCAAAGTAGAGATGAAATTTTAAATGTTTGAGGGATAGAGCCATAATTTCTAGTTGCCCCGTTGATAGGAAAAAGAGTTTTCAGTGTAGTGCATAAGAGCTAGATCTTGATTTAGATTCATATTTCAATCAAAAATAAAAGGAAGGTGTTTTAACCCAGAGAGAAGAATCAGGAAATTAATCTCATTAAAGAACCCATGTTAGTCATTGTCATTGAAGACTTGGCATTTGGTAGATCTGTATTGAATTTAACGTCAAAATTGGAATTTGACCTGCATCACTCATATCTTTTTCCCAACAAAAGCATTTTTTTTCTAGTTCCCCATGTATTCACTATCATACACCTGCACAACATTTTCAACATTGGCCTTGCCACATTGGAATATGAATTGCATTAAAGTCTTCAACATTTTGCTCATGCTCTCCAATGGCTATGCAAAAGAGTTTTGTTCATCTTCACTTATCGGTTATACACACGTCTCTAATAGTGTGAGCCCTCCTTCAATGGAAAGTGCATCACTTTGGTGTAATATTGATCAAAGATCTCCTTATGTTATTCACTATTCACCTTCAGTCATGGTTTTCTACCTGACTCAGCGCAACATTATTCCTGTGAATTTTCCATCGCAACATTATGAACATTTAGTGAGCCCCTCATTTCTATGTTTCATAGAGGCCATAACATCAAGCCCTGCTCTAAATGATCTAAAGGTAGACTCTGATCTATAGAGGATGCATGTTATGCTATTCACCTTTCTCCAATCGATAATGCCTACTTTATTATATGTTGAGTTTCATGCAATCTGTCATTGACCAAATCCATGCATGCAATCCACATTTCCATGCAAAGTCTGGTTAGTCTTTATTATTATTTGATGGTCTTTTAGGTTTAATTGTATTTACACTTTACTAAATCTTTGAGTCTTTATTTATAGTTGGTAGAAAGTAATTAAATATTACTTTCAAGTATAGGAATTAGAAGGTAATTTTTTGAATTATTTTCTAGTAATAGTTTATTTTGAGGGTCTTTGAAATAATTTCAAAAGTCAATATAATGGGTGAAATGTTTAAAATAAAAATAATAGTCATGTTAATAGTGTTTTATAGATTGTGTCAATTTTTTATAAGTGTCAAAAATTGAATCGTTATTATCATAAGTTAGATTCCTAATTTTGTGTTTAGAAGTTTCAGTCATCAAAAGTGTCAAAAAATTAAAAAAATATATTTTAATTATACACAGATGTATTATCGATGTGACTGATGTTTGTTTTGTAAAAAATATGTCAAGAGTGTGGAGGGGAGTAATTCTCTTCATGACTTCATTAGTTGAATGAGAAGCTTCATCCACTAGAGGATCAATAAAAAAATGTGTTTAGAAGAAACAAGAGACGCTTCTTACAATAGTGGTGCATATATATGTGTGTGTGTGTGTGTGTGATGAATAAGAGGTGATTTTCCACTAGCCACTAATGAAGAGACACTTCTTACAATAGTGGTGCATATATATATATATATATATATATATATATATATATATATATATATATATATATATATATATATATATTCAGCGTTTATATGTGTGATGAATAAGAGGTGATTTTCCTATTTTATCACATAATACATTTCATAAAAAAATGTGTTTAGAAGAAACAAGAATGTGATAATAGTTAGGAGAGAAGCTACTACAGAGATCCTATGATTACCTTAATTTTTTATGGAGATGACCCCAAGTGACACGTCTCTTACAGTCATGTAAATTAAATACAAGATGTGTTTCTTCTCATAGTAGTGGTCATGTGCAATAAGATTGCATTAGTGGTCTGCATACCTAAGAGTATGTGATGGCATACAGTTCTGTTTGAACCAATTCTTGGAGGTAGGAGTGAAAGTTAAATAAATGGTGTTTTTATTCCCACACTGATTTGATTGATGTGTTCTCAATAGTGAATGGTTGATAAGAAGTTGATGTGTTCCTCCATTACTCTCATTAAGTCCTATGAAATACATACATACATACTTACATGCATACATATATGTGTGTGTGTGTGTGTGTGTGTGTGTGTGTGTGTGTGTGTGTGTGTGTGTGTGTGTGTGTGTGTGTGTGTGTGTGTGTGTGATGAATAAGAGGTGATTTTCCTATTTTATCACATAATACATTGCATAAAAAAAAGGTGTTTAGAAGAAACAAGAATGTGATAATAGTTAGGAGAGCAGCTACTACAGAGATCTTGTCATTTCCTTACTTTTTTATAGAGATGACCCCAAGTGACACGTCTCTTACAGTCACGTAAAGTAAATATAGGATGTGTTTCTTCTCATAGTAGTGGTCATGTGCAATAAGATTGCATCATTGGTCTGCATACCTAAGAGTATGTGATGGCATACAGTTCTGTTTGAACCAATTCTTGGAGGTAGGAGTGAAAGTTAAATAAATCATGTTTCTATTCCCACACTGATTTGATTGATGTGTTCTCAATAGTGAATGGTTGATAAGAAGTTGATGTGTTCCTCCATTACTCTCATTAAGTCCTATGAAATATATATATATATATATATATATATATATTCTCAACATTTATATGTGTGATGAATAAGAGGTGATTTTCCTATTTTATCACATAATACATTGCATAAAAAAATGTGTTTAGAAGAAACAAGAATGTGATAATAGTTAGGAGAGCAGCTACTACAGAGATCCTGTGATTACCTTACTTTTTTATGGAGATGACCCGAAGTGACACGTCTCTTACAGTCATGTAAAGTAAATACAAGATGTGTTTCTTCTCATAATAGTGGTCATGTGCAATAAGATTGCATTAGTGTTTTGCATACCTAAGAGTATGTGATGGCATACAGTTCTGTTTGAACCAATTCTTGGAGGTAAGAGTGAAAGTTAAATAAATGGTGTTTCTATTCCCACACTGATTTGATTGATGTGTTCTCAATAGTGAATGGTTGATAAGAAGTTGATGTGTTCCTCCATTACTCTCATTAAGTCCTATATATATATATATTCAACGTTTATATGTGTGATGAATAAGAGGTGATTTTCCTATTTTATCACATAATACATTGCATAAAAAAAATGTGTTTAGAAGAAACAAGAATGTGATAATAGTTAGGAGAGCAGCTACTACAAAGATCCTGTGATTACCTTACTTTTTTATGGAGATGACCCCAAGTGACACGTCTCTTATAGTCATGTAAAGTAAATACAAGATGTGTTTCTTCTCATAGTAGTGGTCATGTGCAATAAGATTGCATTAGTGGTCTGCATACCTAAGAGTATGAGATGGCATACAGTTCTGTTTGAACCAATTCTTGGAGGTAGGAGTGAAAGTTAAATAAATGGTGTTTTTATTCCCACACTGATTTGATTGATGTGTTCTCAATAGTGAATGGTTGATAAGAAGTTGATGTGTTTCTCCATTACTCTCATTAAGTCCTATGAAATACAAATTACCATGTAAGGCCTAAGGAAGGAGAATGCTAAGAAATAGTTAATCCTCATAGTAATTTGTATTTCATAATATGACTAATTATGTGAGTAATCATTCATTATTATGTATAAGTTTTTTGGTAGTAATATTATTATAAAAAATATTACAATAATATACTAGAGTATATTATATTGTTGAGATATATTGTTATGAGTTATAACAATATATTGTATATAATATTTTGCATAATCATAGGGATATTGGGTGAGATATCTGTGAAAAGATGTTCTCTATAAATATAAGATTGGTTTTCTTACATATAAGTAACACCTCAATATTTTAATAATTAGAGAGTGAGAAATAATATATTATCAGTGTTTAAAATTATTATCTATATTCAACTCTTTTAGTTGCTCAGATCTACACCAACGTTATCAGACACAATCTTACTTAAAAACTAATACTAAGTAAAACCCTATTTGTTTAAAACACTATAACAAATAAATACTTAAACCATCGCTTAGTAACATATCTTTAATAAGCCTTTTTTCCTAACCACAATGACTAAATTGTAGTTTGTTATGTTTTTATTTGTCAAATTTCATTCTTCAATCTTAGTTTATTGGTTATGTAAGAAAAAAATATTATTACTATTTAAAAAAATTATAAAAATAATATTAAATGTATTTTTATTAAAAATATTTAAATATTTTTTAATTATACATATAATTTTTTTATTATATTAGTAAGTATTTTTACAATGGCATTTGGTAATGGTGTGAGAATGTTAACATTTTATTATTTGAAAGCCAACATTATAATGTAAAAAATAAAATAATTTAATTATATTGAAACCAACATAATTAAATTAAAAAATAAAATAACATATATAACTATATAATGGTTTAAAAAATAAAAAACATGTAAATACAAATAAATTCAATAAAAAAAAATATATCTATAGAGTAAAGGGTGAAAAATAGAATACAATTTTTTTACATTAATGTTTTACTTTTTATCTCATTGTTTTTATTGTACAACTTTCTTCATTGATAGATATTATTCTTGAGACAAGTCAAAATATATGGTAGGTGCTTCGCAGAAATGATATCTATTGGTGTATTTTACGTAGATTTATAAAATATATATGCTAGTTTATTAATTTGTAAAATATTTATATGTTTAAATTTATTTATTAAATTAATAAATTTAAATGTAAAGATATTTAAAAATAATATTAAAAGTGTTAGTATTGAATATAATGTAAAAAAAATAAAAACTTGATAGTAACTAGTCCTTGCCTCAATATTGATAATTATTTGTGGTTCATTTTGTTTATAAATTCACAATGTAAATAAATAACCAATAAGTGAACTAAAGTAATTTTCCTAATATTAATAAATTTTTATTCTTAACTAACATAAAATTAGTATTTTAATATCCCTTTACAACTATATTTCAATTTGAGCGCGCACACACACATACATATATAATTGATTTGTAGGTTAACAATAAATGTTTGCACATATACACTAATAAACGTTGTAACTTATTTAAAGAGAGTTCAAATTTAATTAATCATTCTATTATGAAACAAATAAAAATAATATTAAGTATTGATATAAAAGTACATTAATGAATTTAAATAATAACCAATATTATCTAACAGTTTGAATGTTAAAGACATTCGGACATCAATTATAATAAAAAAATTATTTAATTAAGGTAACTAAATGTAACAGGTATATTTTAAAAATAATATCTATCCAATAATCTAATATTTATATATTAAACCTTAGACCAAAGTTTATAATTATTTTAAAAAATATATATTTCAATTTTCTATTAATTAAAAATAAGAATTAAAAAAAGGATTTTAAACTTAATACAAGAACAATAAAATAAAATAAAATAAACACAAACTTTCCTTTTAAACAAGATTACCTTTAATAAAAAATAAAAAATATAATATACTTTTAATTATAAAAATGTGAAAAGAAATATATATACTTTCCAGTAACAGTAGACAATGGAGAAAAAACAAAAAGTGAAAGTAGACAGAACCATATTTATCACTAGCATCCCGTAAGATCTTAACATGTCCCTGTCTGGAGTGCTTTGTACATTATAAAAAATATATACTAATATGTTTTTTCCAAATATAAAATTATAGGAGAGTTATTTACAACGTGAATACTATATTAATCACATTTCACTAATGAAGATATTTGTATCTGTAATGACTTTTTACAATCAAATAAAGATGGAGCATATAGAAGTATATCCTTTCTAATATATATATGGTGCAAATTCGGTAAAGAATTTTTGGCTTTTGGTTGTGCAAGAAAGCTTATGTAGCTTTGTTTTACAGAGCTTTATTTTGTTCTCTCTTCGAAATTGTGTAAAGAATATTATGAAACTTTATATATATATATATATATATATATATATATATATATATATATATATATATATATATATATATATATATACACTTTGGATTATATAGAAAAAATTAATATATTTTAAATAAAATATAAAATTATTTATATTAAATTTAAATTTAAATTAGATTTAAATTTGAAAAAAAATTATATGATATAAATTTTAATTTTCATATTTATCAATATAAAAATATAATCTTACTCATCATGTTTATGAATATTAATAATTAATTATAAGATAATTTTTAATTTAATTTTTTAAAATGAAATAAAAATAACAAAATAAAATCAAATTTGCTTTATTTAAATCATGAATTTTATGTGACACCAATATCATAATTTTAAAACTACTTAACTTGATTTGAATGTTTTTTGGGGACAATGTCATAAATAAATTAATTAAAAAGTTAGTGTCATCTTTTAAATATTTTAAAAATTAAAAATTAAAAATTAATTGGTGCATCTAGAATAATTCTATAAACTTAACAAGGCCTAGAGTGCCACAGTACCTGCAAGTAATGATAAAAAAAAACAACCCCTTGATTTTTATTGCTCAACAATAGTGATGTAATAGTATTGTATTAGCCTTCTTATATGGATGAAATACTGTTTTACATTTTCCAAGGCCATTCTTGTTGGATAGTAGCACCATGTGGCTCTAGTATATTGATATTAGTGTTAATATCTTCTATGCAAGATTAAACTGAACTTCTGGGTGCACCTATGTTTGGATTTTTAGGATTTGTTCCTGCATGCATGAAGTTTATAACTCTATATTATGCCTATAATTATTGATTTAGTATAAAAATCTTAATCTTCCTTGTAAGTAAAGTATGAGCTAAAAAGTGTGTTCATTAGTAGGACAGGCTAGCCATCCTCAACACCTCATTGTGAAAAGAGTTTTCTACATACAAATTCTATGAATAAGAATCAAGCCTAATGTAATTATCCCCAACTAAGTTATGGTGAAAGTGCAAGTGATGCAAGTATGATAGTGGCCTTGAGTGCCTTGAGTGTGCTTGAGATTGGAAATCTAGAAAATCTAAGCTTAGGGTTGATATAAATGGTAGTATGTATAAGTAGGGTAGAATAAGGATAAATAACCTTGATTTTACTCAACTTGTTTCATGTTTTAATAGGTATTTTGTATCTAATCTCCATCTAGAGGATATAGGGCTAAAATTCATGTATTTATAGTGTTATGTTGTTTGTGTGGATAATAAAAGATGTCCAAGTTCACTTTAGGAGGGTTTTACTTTTAAAAATATTTTCATTCAAGAAAGATAGGGTAAAGGACATAGGCACCATTTTGGGGAAACTAGCGTCACATGGATCTAGTATCCTTAATGAGGTGCTAATGTCTAGCTGATAGAACATTACAAAGGGCCAAAATAAGGAAATCGAGATCTAGGACTACATTTGAATTGAGTAGGGATACCTACGGCCCACACAAAGGCTAGATAAGTGTGATAATATGTTTTAGGATAGGCATAGGGCTAAGCTAGGGATAGGTAGTCTCAATTAGCACTCTTGGATCTCAAATACCATTTTTAGGTGATTACATTTGCTCCCCTCCTTTATACTAGAAATACAATAAAGTGAAATGACTAGTATAAAATAAAAAAGAAACGTACATGGAATTACTTAGGAAGTGAAGCTAGTCAAGTTTAATATTAGTATGTGAAAATGACCCTACATATATGAAGCATGATCCAATGCATGACCTAAAAATGAAACATGCATAAATCATTCCTTACTTAAGAGATATCAAAAGTGAAAGACTATGTTGAATAAAGAAGTAAAACTAAGTAAATTTGAGTAAAGATATGGGAAAGAGGAAAGGAATAAATACACCTTGTTGGATATGTAAACTAATACATGAACCTAGTGACAACCTATGTGTTTATATAGTGATCAATCTGTGAATAGCTTGGACTAGTTGATAGCTTACTCAATCCTCATGTGTGGGTGGATCAATAACTCAATCTGATTTTGACTTCATCATTGCCCACTCCTACTTGGTGGATCATGACCTATGAATAGTTTGGATTTGAATGATAATGTTTCTAACCCTCTCATAGGGGTGGCTTAATAAATCAAAGAGAATATGACTCCATCATTATCCACCCATTTGTAGTAGATGCATCTTAACTATGCAATATAATAAATATGTTTAACTGAGTATTTATATATTTGTATGTCAGATCTGTAGTAACTTAGGTACATCAGGCATATCTGGGCCACTTGAGAATGCTAACCACTGTAGGTGGAGTAAGGCATGCAATTAGTTATAACCTGAATATGATGTTAAGTGTATATAATATAGAGAATGACATGGGATTTTTCATTCCATCTAATCAATTGATGTGTAACTAAGCATATGGAAATGATGTGTTGTGTACATGCCCCTAATCTAGTATCTAAGTATATTGATTCTGAAATGAGTTATAATGACTGTATCTAAGTATCTAAACTAAAAATGGGAATAATCATGACATGCATGATGCCCCCAATCTGATTAAACTAATATGAATCTAAGCTGAGTTAATATGAATTTGAGTAAAAACTAAGTATAATTGACAAACATATAACTAGATCTATGCAAACTTATATTGTACCTACTGTATTATTCTAGCTAACCTGATTTGTTCTAAAACTGAGGCTACTAGACAATAGTGCCACATCTTAGATAGTAGTGCCATGTGGTGTTAGTGTCCCCATTTGGGTGCTATTGTATTTCAGGGCTAAACTTTGTGTCATTGTACTACGTTTTGAGTCATTATTTTCCCTCTATATTTACCAGTGTTTAATTTCTTGTAACTGAACCTATGTGCTGAAAAATGTACTATGAGTGCAATAGAGGACCTGATATCTATGACAAACCCCTATGAAATTCCCTTATTGTGAGCGTAGTTTTTGAACTTGTACAAGAACCATCCTCAAAATAAAAATCTCTGCATAATTTGTGTTAGCTAGATCGTTTGTGATAATTGTGTGATAATCCAATATAATATGCATATATAAAATTAGAATGTAAGATTATCTTAGTATAAATATGTAATTTAATATGTATATTATGTGTATTATTGCACAAAGGTGTCAATATAGATGTAATAAATGTATGTAACAATAAATCTAAGTAATATTGAGTAACTAACTAAGGGATGGGGCATGATCTCCATCATGACATCCACGTAGGAAGGGTAGATGCATGAGGTCCTTCATGACATCAAAAAATGGTGTCTATAAAAAGAAAATATAAGTGTCATGGCCATGACACATACATATAAAACACACAAGGACACAAAATAGACTAAGTGGCCACAATACAAGGGACATGGGCACATGCCAATAAATCTGATAAAATAAGACATACAAGGACATGTTTAAACATCCAAATACACAAGAAATAATAAAGTTGGATTAGATCCACATAGAAATATATATTCAAATGTCCGCATACACAATCAGGAAAGCACACACAAGGACATGGGCACATGTCCAAAGCATACATACTATGAATAGAAGTAGCATAGAGCCAAAGAGTAATGACATATTCCAATGCCCTCGAATAGAAAAAGCATAACGATACAATCAAGTATAAATTAGGAAATATAATAATGAAAGCATGTATGAATATTAAATACAAATCTATGTAAGATCTAGGATGTACATATGCTAAGTCTAAAGTAGTAATAGTCAGCATAAAATATGAGTATGAGTAACAATTATCACTATCAAGATGTAACAATGCTAAAGCTAGGATGCATAGTATATAAGGATATAACTTGGTAATCAAAACTATGTATAACATGCCCGCAAGTGGGTGAATGTGTGAAGTGAAAAACCATGAATTAGTGTGTATGCCCCAGTGGGTAGATAATAACATGTTTGGATCAATATATTGGACTTGAATCCTATATATAATATGCAAACACTTGACAAGGACAAGTGAAGCATGTACTATGATTTAAATGACTATACTGAGATAGCTAGCATATTTAGTGTCTATAAAATATAAGAAGTCTAAACATAGCAACGCATACAATCTATAATTTTTGTGTGTTTTGAAATATTGTAATGTTTTTATATTTTATGTATATAAGATATGTAGAAATAACATGAAAATGAACTATGTACAAGAAGGAAGGGAGAAATAAATTGTGTATAAGCGAAGATAAACCATACTAACCGATGAGTCTCATGGGAGACTCATTATCACTATGGCCTGTGTCAAATAAGGGAACTATAACCATGCAGGTTATGTGAAAGGGTAACTATGATCCCATAATCTAATGTATTTAGTAATTTATATCTATATCTATATCTACCTATGTAGTCATGCTAGGAATCTATGGTACTGATTTTGGTGTCTTATGAATTGTAGAGGTCTTAAGAACCCATATGGTAGAAGAAGTTGTAGGTGACATAGGTGCCCTATGCTGAGAACCCTGAGAACCCAATAATACTAATCTCAAAAAAAAGTTAGTGGAGGAGGGCCCTCTAATTTTTTTGACATATCTCTTATGCAGGGGTCTCTCTAATAATAATCTCTTTGGGAGAGTATGCATAAGTGTCAATATTGTAGGAGTAGACCTTACCTAAATGGGGGGCTCTATTGAGCCTTGTGATGTATCAATAGGAATTGTGCTCTAAGTCATAAATGATAACTACGATATATCTGGTAACTATGATGAAACTGTAATTAGTGACTATGAACTAAATACCTATGGAATAAGTAAAGGATACTCATATAGAAGACCCTCAACTTTGACCACCTAATTTGCATGTATGTATTTCAGGTATCTATGCACTATGAATGGGATGGATCATAGATTATGTATCCATGGCCTACCCAATAATATATCAAATAAACCTACACTAGGTATAACTAATAATCGAGTAGCTATATGTACTGGTCCAACCTATAATGGAAGCAAAATCTCCCCAATTGAGCTCTGAACATGACCATTTAAACCACTAATGACTATGTCTATGGGGAATATATCCTACTCTAAATAATCCAAATTCTGTAATAGTGTCATAGTGCACATGTTAAGTCTTGACCCATTGTCAACCATAACACTTGAATATGATGATGATTTATGTACACTAATACAAAGAGTACATGTAAATATGTGGCATCATCAACAATATACTAGTGTAAGAAGGTGATATGTGGTTTAAATATAATTTTAGTGTGGTACATGCCAATGATATTTCGCAATGGGTGTGCCTCCTCTAGAAATGAATTTGAGAATATCTTTAATGCTTTAGCTTATATTTGATATATTTTTTATGCCTCTGTGGGTGTGACCACATCAATAATGTCAGCCTCAATTAAATCTTATATCTTATGTTTTAGGATTATGCATTTATTTGTTGTATGGCCTAGTACCTTATGACACTTGTAGAATGCATTGGAATCATAGATCTTTAGAAGAGGCTAGGTCATATAAACCTATTCAATGGGAGTGGGAGATATGAAATTTAATTCTAAGAGCTATTATAAAACCTATGATGGTGATTGTAGAAGGTTGGTGAAGATTTGATGTTAAAGAGTGGATAAAACCAATTGAGGATATGGCTTTGAAGCTGCATTAACTATGGCCTTTTTATCACTCTTATTCTTGATGGTCCTTACCTTGTATGAAGGTTTAATTGAACTCTTAGTAGTTGATTATGATCCATTAGTATATTTTAGTTTTCCCATTTATAAAAAAATTGACCTCTACTATGTGGCACAAATCTATGAATGTAGGAAACTTATTAAACAAGATAGCTTCATGTAATGCTAGTAAAAGACTCTATTTGAGGATGTACTGAAGTACTTTCTTTGCCATGGGATTAGTAAATTTAGCTAATATAATCTTGTATTTTATGATACATTTGTTTGAATTTTGTTTC
>JARHVA010007768.1:610000-611923 GCA_037957365.1 Torreya grandis
GATACATCCTTCATCTAAATAAATGATTAAATAGCGAACTCACCATATGTAGCTATGGTTTATTAAGGTATGTCATTGTGGTGTGTGTGTGTGTGTGTGTGTATACATCAAATATATCTCATGTACATCTACAAAATATATATACATCATATCACTATCAAATCTCACTTTGTCCCTCTGTAGGGTATGATCTGGGATATTATGGTGTACTCCATGGAGGCTATATGATGTGGTGAGATGATTGGATTAAAAAATGCTATGATATTATCATTTATGTTATCCTAGTCCTTGATCCAGATCTTATCACACTAGAGTAATTTATGAATGATGGTGCTCATTGATCTACAAGCACCACTCACTCATAGAGACTCTTGTAGTAAGATGCATGCTCTATCACACACCACATTTGATACATCCTTCATCTAAATAAATGATTAAATAACGACCTCACCCAATGTAGCTATACGTTTAATGCATACCAATCTTTGTGGTATATATATGTAAGTCTTGTGTCATATTTTATCTATTTACACACATACTAGGTCACAATTCCATCTTCTCTAGTCGTAACCTTTGATGTCAAATTATTGACCTCTGCCTATAATCTCAGTATCTCTACTTCTCTCTTACTCCCTAAATCTACTAAGTCCCATAATAAGTAAATTTGAGTAAAGATATGGGAAAGAGGAAAGGAATAAATACACCTTGTTGGATATGTAAACTAATACATGAACCTAGTGACAACCTATGTGTTTATATAGTGATCAATCTGTGAATAGCTTGGACTAGTTGATAGCTTACTCAATCCTCATGTGTGGGTGGATCAATAACTCAATCTGATTTTGACTTCATCATTGCCCACTCCTACTTGGTGGATCATGACCTATGAATAGTTTGGATTTGAATGATAATGTTTCTAACCCTCTCATAGGGGTGGCTTAATAAATCAAAGAGAATATGACTCCATCATTATCCACATAGTAATCAAATATATAAATTCCATATTAATTTCTATTTATTATATCATAACATAATATTAACTTGGATATGGGAAAGAGGAAAGGAATAAATACACCTTGTTGGATATGTAAACTAATACATGAACCTAGTGACAACCTATGTGTTTATATAGTGATCAATCTGTGAATAGCTTGGATTAGTTGATAGCTTACTCAATCCTCATGTGTGGGTGGATCAATAACTCAATCTGATTTTGACTTCATCATTGCCCACTCTTACTTGGTGGATCATGACCTATGAATAGTTTGGATTTGAATGATAATGTTTCTAACCCTCTCATAGGGGTGGCTTAATAAATCAAAGAGAATATGACTCCATCATTATCCACCCATTTGTAGTAGATGCATCTTAACTATGCAATATAATAAATATGTTTAACTGAGTATTTATATATTTGTATGTCAGATCTGTAGTAACTTAGGTACATCAGGCATATCTGGGCCACTTGAGAATGCTAACCACTGTAGGTGGAGTAAGGCATGCAATTAGTTATAACCTGAATATGATGTTAAGTGTATATAATATAGAGAATGACATGGGATTTTTCATTCCATCTAATCAATTGATGTGTAACTAAGCATATGGAAATGATGTGTTGTGTACATGCCCCTAATCTAGTATCTAAGTATATTGATTCTGAAATGAGTTATAATGACTGTATCTAAGTATCTAAACTAAAAATGGGAATAATCATGACATGCATGATGCCCCCAATCTGATTAAACTAATATGAATCTAAGCTGAGTTAATATGAATTTGAGTAAAAACTAAGTATAATTGACAAACATATAACTAGATCTATGCAAACTTATATTGTACCTACTGTATTATTCTAGCTAACCTGATTTGTTCTAAAACTGAGGCTACTAGACAATAGTGCCACATCTTAGATAGTAGTGCCAT
>JARHVA010007769.1:0-5000 GCA_037957365.1 Torreya grandis
ACTCAATATACGCATACATATTTATAAATTTATGTATTTTCACCTTCCTATCAATTGATTAAATCCTCATATAGGATAAAGTGAGTCAAAATTAAGAGTTATGGTAGTGTAGAAAACCATTATAGACTTGATTCCATTTCTAAGTCAAATATTTTCACAATAATTACTTTTAAGAAAATGAGTAGTACTTTTAGTTTGGTATAATAGTAATTATCTATTAAAACATTTATTTTATGTGTTGTATGTTGTGCAACAGGTGTAATATGAGAACATAAGAACTCCTATACACATTTGACTAATATATATACATTGCTATGATTTTATAAATTGATATTTATATTAATTATTCAAAACTAAGTCGTAGACTTCTGAATAGTAGAACCCTATTTATGTGTGCATACAACCTATTTAAATTATAACAAATGTTAAAATAGAATATTATGTCTTTCATGATAACTATGACCTTAATTTTCATGATTGGTTATTGTATAGGATATTTGAGCTAAAGAATAATGGATTATGATATAATGAGAAGTGATAAATGTATACATCCAATTCCTATCACTATTGTGCTAAAATTGTCATTCTATGTAACATTTTGTGAAAATGCACAATCTGGGCCAAAATTACTAAAATGCACTAAAAGGTTCAAACTTGACATGTACAATTGCCAATTTAGGATAATTAATCTCTAAATAGGTCAATGCATTTTATCTGATTATTATCTTTTCTTAAATTATTTTGAGTCAAACTATAACCATGTAAAATGATACTCTGTACCACTAACTTCTTCTAAATCAGAACCACACATCATGTCCATGTGTTATTTCACATCCATAATGCTCTAATTGGGGTATTATTTTTCAATTAACTAACATATTCTTCTAATTATAATCTATTCAAATTCTAACTTAGTAAATTGATATTTTTATTAGTTTGATTAAATGAACAACCAATCTCCATAGAATTGTAGAAAATTTATTTAAAATCACTCAAGTAAATTAAACCAAATCAAGAGAGTAAGTGAATAATCCATGAAATTTATTGAAAACTTATTAATTTTAAATTCATTCGTCAAATATGCATCACCCTATGACATCATTAGTGTGGTTGTATCCATAATCCATTAGTGGAACAAATATTAGGATTAATCCCTCTCATGCCTCATTAATGACCCATTCTTCCAAATATTAATGGGAATATTTATGGTTTGTCCCTCCAAAATTGAATTAATCTATGGCCACACATCTTGATCTCAATATGGATGATCATGGTTGATTCTACAAAATCTTTAAAAACTATAAATAAGAGCTACAAGACCACCATTTTTAAGCTTCATTCATGAAAAATTATTTTTCACAAATTGCAATAGACAAGCTTCACCTATTTACACAAATTGACAAATCTTGTGAGCCTAAGCCATTGCTGCATTACGAAATGATGGAGGAGCATACTAAACTTCATTGATATAAACTTAGAGCACCAAATCTATAAATAATCATGATTATTGGATGCTCTTGGAAGGAGGGTTGTTATTTGGAAGGTTTTATGGTATATTGTTTTCTTAAATAGCTCTTAGATTTTTTTATTATAGGTTTTATGCACACTCATATAAAATGAGGTAGCCTCTAACATTTCAAGATCTGACTGGAGGTAAAATCCACTTTAGTGCATGAGTTATGGTTATGTGATCTTTGACAACCTATTGATGGAATAGTTGGTAGGGCATGCAGGTTGTTGATAAGGTTTTTTGGATGGAGATGTGGCCTCTAAAGATAGTGAATCTCTACGTGATTTAGATGGGTAGTGGGTTACTAATATAGTGTGGGTAAACCTTAAAATAAACTCAAAAAGATAGATAAGGTGAGGAAAAAAATAATATTCTATGGTTTCTAGGGATCACTTCCCTAGCTAGTTTCTAAAAGGACAAGTGATTTTAGAACCTATGCCTGTAACTAGTAACAATTTGTATACACACAATCAGGCATGGATAGGAAGTCTAGGGAAATATAGATTTGAGATATTCACAAGTCTTAGATAAAATATGATCATTTTAGGGTATTTATTTCATACCCTTAATCATGAGATTTTGGCTTGGGCTATTGGAGTATCTAACGAAACTTTTACACACAAAAAAAAAACTACATAAAAAAATTACTCATCCGCAATCAAAATTATGAATAAATTTGAAATTAACTATCTTAACACATATATTTCACCAATCTCTCAATAGCTACTACACATCTACAGATCAATATATAAATCAAAATAATCAAGAGTCCATTTTTAGCTATTGCACACTAAATTTATCTAAGCATACAACTAAGAAGTAACAACTAATTACACAAAGATTGGAAAGAAAATACTCTAAAACATTCACTGATGATCAAAATTGATGTTTCTCATGTATTCAAAATTATATAACATAAATCTATGCTGTATTATAATTGTCTATATAGACTTAGGGAAGGGGTCACCTCATCCTCCAAGTTGATGCAAGGTCATTACATGTGATAGTTAGAACTTGAGTTCTAACTATAGTCCAAAACCATGTAAAATTCTACTTATAGTTATCAATTTAAAATATCCTTTGTCAAATATATGCAATATGTCAATGTGTATAAAGACAAAGGAAATTTTTACAATTATAGATCAAACTATATGCAAAACATAAAAATATATGTGCTACTTTTTAAAATTATGCATGCCTCTTTTTATAAGATATGAGAACAACTTGTTGATTCTTCAGATTTGTTGCCTTAAAGTGGAACTCAGAGATAGGCCCAAGACAAGTATTGCTCTTGTCAATGCTTGAAAACTAGTGAAATTGTGATTAACTAAAAATAAATATGTATTGCATGTTTCTCGTGCCTCTCACTAATTTTATATCTTTGAAAATTCCACCTATTACTCACACCATCAATTTTATACATGATGGAATTTGAGTGTGCCATTTGGAAATTCTAAGGGTGACTATGTGATCTTCATAGTCCTAGCTCAAATGTTTTTGTACTAAGTTGTACTCTTTCACTTTTTTTGAGACCTTTGAATTTTATACATTGATATCACACCATAAATCATTTTTTATCAAGTTAATGTAATTCATAGATCTTAGTGCTTTCACTCATTGACTCTTGTGAGATCAAAACTTGTCACATCCTAATTCCTTTAAAAAGTCTTTGTCGATCTTGTACCATCGAATCAACTATATGGATCAACACTAGTCATTGATCTATATGGGCCCACTAACCTTTGATTTCAAAATGGCTAATTTACAAAATCAAATCAACAGAAAGTTAAACCAAATCAAGAGCATAATTGAAAAATCCATGGAAGTTATTAAAAATATATTAATTACAAATTCATTCCTTAAATCTTCATCACCCTATGACATCATGAATGGGGTGGCATCCATAAGCCATTAATGAAACAAATATTAAGATTAATCCATTCCATGCCTCATTAATGCCCCATTCTTAAAAATATTAATGGGAATATTTATGGCATGTCCCTCTAAAATAGAATTAATTTAGGGATACACATCTTGTTCTCAAGATGAATGGTTATGTTTGATACTGAATGATATTGAAAAAATATAAATAAGAGGGCCAATACCACCATTTTTATGCTTCATTAATGCAAACTTATTATGCAAACATTTCAATATACAAGTTTCACCTATTTGCACAAATTGATAAATTGTGTGAGCATAAGCCATTCGTACATTAAGAAATGATGGAGGATCATGCTAGTCATCATTAATACAGACTTGGAACACCAAATTTGGGAAAAATTATACTTTTTAGCTGATATTAGAAGGAGGGATTATATTTAGAAAGTTTAATGGTATATTCCTTTCTTAAATAGCTCTTAGATTTTCTTAGCAACCCCTTAAGGGAGTAGGCTTAGCATGTTGTGTTCACTATGCTTATTTTGGGTTTTTCTCCACTAATGCATGGATAAACTTGTTTTGTAATATTTATCTATAATAAAGTAAATTATATTAAAATTATTTTTTAAATGTATGTTGTGAATAATTGACAATGTGGATATTCATTAATATCTGTGCTGGAATAAATATATGCAATGTGATTATTTATATATTTATCATGTTTTAATATTTTTAGTAGTATGTAATCTATATGAATATATTTGTTATACTATGATAGCCAAATCTCACATTTATATTACTGAGTAAGTAGTGAGACATACTTCACTATCTTACAAGTATCCCAATGCTAGATGAAGGTAATCCAATCAAGTGGTCTTTTTAAAATTGACTAATCCTAGAGATCAATGATTATTGAAAAAATTGGTTAGAGTAATTTTATTTATGCATTGCCATTTCATGTGTACGATTTACATGTTTATGTGGTATCTTATTAGGAAGGATTTCTTTAAGGTACACCACATGTTTTTTTATAAATCATACAACACATGGGTACTAGCTTATCTCTCTGAATTTCTATACCATCACTATCTACTCATCCATGAAGGAAGGGCCATTCTAAAATGGTGAATTATATGAGGGACAAATGATCCATGGTTGGTGTGTAAAAATGCTTGGATGATGCTCTCCCTTCCCATAATAGTACTTATTTGGATATTATACTTGAGATTTGCATAGATACTAGAGTTTAAAAAACTATTGCTCTATGGATCCATGTATATTTTATTTGTACATTTTATTGTATTTTTTATTTAAATACAATAAAATCAAAAGAAATAGGAATTACTAAAGATGTTAGGTTGAATGTTATTTGAAAATGAATCTCAAGACCCTTGATCTTTGTCATAGATAAAAATAGGAATTCAAATTTTAATGGGACAAGGTTTCACTAAGAGGGAAATGCCACATTGCATCCTTGTTTCATGACTATAGTTGAATCCTCGTTGAATGTGTAGCTGATATATGATAAGGTTGATTTATTGACTATAATAACTTATTTGACATGAACATTACTTGTAATAATGGATCCAAATATCCTAAAAATAAACCA
>JARHVA010007769.1:10000-60000 GCA_037957365.1 Torreya grandis
TAAATAGAGAGTAGTTTGATAAATCTTCTATCCAATAATGTATTTAAGACATTACTTGGGTGATCATTGAAATCAAATTTGAGTGGTTTCTCCCTCCTTGATGCAAATTAATGAGTATCGATATTATATTTATAAATGGATTCCTTTAATATATGTAATATTTTGACCTTTTAAATATGGATTGAACTTTATGCATTGAATTATTTTCATTAAGATGTGCCTTTTTATCAAAGAGATTTTTAGTGCATACATTTTGTGAAGATAATTTAAAATTGAATTATTATTCTATATTGGTAATATATACATCATAACTATTTTATTGGACTTCATTATATGGATTTTTTTTATGTAACTCAATTTCCTCATTCATATGTCTGATATTTGAACAAGACCTAGTTCTTCTTATAATTCGAGTACCACGTAACATAGAGCTATAAATGATTCACAATTATAATAAAGTAGGTTTTATTTTAATGTATTTAAAATAGACCTCTATAAATAATATATTGGATTAAAAATAGGTTATTTGGTAAATTAATTAACAAGTAAAAATCTTAAATCTTAAAATGTAATCACAAACTTGTTCAGATTTCCATTGACACAAAGAGGTTAATATATCATAGATGACCCTAGGTCCCTTATTTTGAATATATTGTATCAAGAATGCTTCTTATAAATCTACATATGTATTTAGGGATCAGATACAAAGATAATGAAACCAAGCAAGTGCACATCCCACTAGACTATCAAGAAATGATTTAATAACATTCAACTCCCATTGTAACCATTAATTGTTTCTAAAAAAGTTGTAAGATGGAGGTAAGTGTCTCCACTTCCATAAAAGGTATAAAATTTATGAGTTTTTAAGATAGCAGGTAACTACGCATACAAAATTTTACACATGATAGGATTACCATGGATTACATTTAATTCAACCCGAGTGATGTGGTTTACTCTCTAAATATAATTAGTTTACATTATCTTTAAAAACACTTATAACATGTAGTAAGGATACGAATTCATGAGAAGGCATGTTTAATTTATTAAGTGGTTCATTTAAGGTTTAAATTTTAGTATTAATGTTGTCCATTGGAATGATGGTTCTAATGGGAGATGGAGTTGGAAGGGTAAAATCTTCCTTTGGTTTAGTAAATTCATAGGATATATATTAATCAATTTTTCCTTATAGAGTGATAAAATTAAGAGTATAATTTAAAAAGGACACATTTTTATTATGTGGTAACTCTATGTTAGGATTATGAAATTATTGTATAGTAATAAAATCATTTTAAGACAAGCATAAGGTTGAATTTAAACCAACATCACAAGATTTATATTGAATGTAACTATTTACAAATACAGATATGTATGTGCTACAATAAGAGGAAAAAACCTTCTCTTTATTAGTTGAAAATGGATAAGAGATATTACATATGGAATAAATATATAATAATTTGGAAGAAAGTGGGATGATATCATGACTATTAGTACTTTTTTGAACTTCAATACAAGGAGAAATAAGAATTTGTTTAATAAAATCATCATTCTTTAGGAATATTATACGTCTACTTATTTTATAATTTTGAATATGATAAATTTAATTACCAAGATGTAAAGAGAAGTTTGGTGTGAAATGGTATTGTTCATTATTAATTATGGTAGGTGGAAATTGAAGAGAGATTAGATAATCATTCTTAGTATTTTATTTACTCTCCAAATTACTATTCAAGGAAGAAGGTTAAGGATAATTCTAAAGAGAATATATAAGTGAATTTATAGTTGATGCTAATAACAAATATTATGGGAAATATAGAGGTAAATTTAAAGTGAAGTGTAGAGGTGAATCTAGAGAGGAATATATATGTGAAACCAAATAATATTCAAGGATTAATCAAGAGGTCAATCTTAAAAAAAAGTTGGAGATCAATCAAAAGAAGGATCTAGAGGTGAATCTAATTAATAATATAGAGATGAATACAAATAAGTTTTAAAATATGAATCAAGAGTTAAATTAAAATAATAAACTATAGATGAATACAAATAAGGATCCAAAAATGAATATAAAAAATAATCTAGAGATGATTTCAAATAAGGATCTAGATATGATTCCAAATAAGGATCTAGATATGAATCCAAATATTTGATCAAGGATGAGTCAAGAGATAAATACAAGGAGTTTTTTAGAGGTGAATCTAAATATGAAACACAAATTCTATTTTTCTCCTCAAGGTCAAATTGGCTAGTTGGTTCTATGTATTCACATTCCTAAGATAAATCAATATAATATTGATTATTTATTACTACATCATAAAAATCATAAAAGGTATAATCATCCATATATGCTTCTTCCTTAATTTTTTTCTTGTTGCAATTCATCCATTCAAAATAATAAATAATAAACATAACATGAGTATAAAATAGATTATCTAGAGGATGAACATCATTAGCATAATTATATTTACTAACCATGATATATACAATGAATTTGAATACAATTAATGTAATAAATAAAACACTTATTCCTATCATGTAATCTTTCATGTACAAAAGTGGAAATAAATATGAATAAGAGATGATAATGACTAAAAATTCAATACAAGCACAAACCAAGGTATAAAAGGTAATCTAGTAAAGGTTTTAAATGATTATGTGGGTTCTTAAATATACTTGCTCATTCATAGATTAGTTTTGGCCTAATATTTTAGATCACTAAATATAGAGTAAAAACATAGGTTTTAGTTAATTATCCCTTCTCTAAAGGTATGGTGAGTGTAATATCCAAATGAAATAAATTCCTCTTAGGTGTACCACAAATCAAATAGATAAAATAATATTTGTACGATATAAAAAAGGGACAATAAATGTTTTTAATACACCTTGAGATATAGGAAAACTAAAATATGTGCTTAGTGATTTAAAATATCTTGAGTATTGGGGTAGTTTCCCCCACACCATTGTGTTGGTAAAATAGACAAGTATATATCCTATATTGAAAATCACTAAATAGTTTTTAAACCGTTTGAACATAGTTTTGTAAAAACAAATAGAAAAAAATAGTAAATGAAGATAAAATAAAAACATTTTATTTGTATATAAATATAAAATAGTTTCAACAAGAGGTTGAAAAAAATCCTTCATTATTAATTGTTATCAGAGATGAGAAGACAATTTCTTTAGTGTCAAATTAAGATCTAACATTAAAGAATATTGAGTCATAGTTTTGGATTTTAGATCCAAAGTTGCAGGTTTTTTCTTTGGTGTCACAAATTTACAAGAAATAGATGAAATATTATGACAATAATAAAAAAATATAGAAGGAAATGTTCTAGGAAATAGCCATTCCACCAAGAATATTGACTCATGGTTTTGGATTTTAGATCAAAAGTTGAAGTATGCTTATTTTAGTGTCAGGAATTTTCAATAAATGTATGAAATAATATGACAAAAATCAAGACTATAGAAAGAAATGTTCTAAAAAATAATCATTTCATTGAAATGTTTAAATTTTATTTTGATTTAAAAATTAAATTTAATAAATAAATAAAGAATTTAAATATTATATATGATACAAAATATACATAACCTAGATTTAAAATCTATTTATTAATTTTTTCAAATGAGATAAAAATATTAAATTGAAAAACAAATATGAAAACTTAACTCAAACTAAATTTGTACAAGCTGTATAGGCTAACTATTTCTAGAAACTAAGCATAAGGACCTATGATGTGTTGTAGATGAAAATAAGAATTAAAATAGTACTAGGATCATGCCTTACTACAAGGATAGGGCTTCAATATAACCTTGTTTTATACCTATGGACACATCTTGGTTAAATGTGCTATTGATATTATGATCTAGGTACATGTAATGATATTATATGGCCAACTAGTTAATTGTAATAGTTTATTTGAGGCATAAAAGACCTACAATAATAAGATGTTAGTTATTACACATAAACCAATTATAGTATTAAATACAAAGGGAGAAATTGGGAAAGGGGAATAATTATAAAACCCCATGTAATTTGAGTGCTACATACATAACCCAAAAATGGCATTATACCAATGTAGTTCTCCCTCCTAGAGTGAGTGCATGAATCCTGATATCTTATATATGAATGCAGTTAGAAATATTATTTTTAATGCTATAAAATGAATGCTATTGACCTTAAATAAAATTACTTTATCCTTAGTCTATGACTATTATAATAAATCACAATTTAAAATGGGACAAATAGTGCTCTTTTGATTAATGTGTAATAGAATTTCCAATAGATTGTTAGATGTATTTTGAATGACTTTTATGTGTTTATATAGAATAATATTTAGAAAATTTTCCTTAAATAAATTACTATTTATTTTAATGGGTAGTATGAAATGTCTATAATTAATGAAAATATCATCGGGGCTTAGAGGATACGGCTACACAAGTGGACAAGGGCACATTACAACCTTATATTCTTAGTGTAGTATTATCTAATAATGATAGAGTATGTTGGGACTTGTATAAAATGAGTATGTAAGAAATATATCTATTTATAAATGATGTTTTTAGTATTTTAAAGGAAGTAAATGAAGTAGTGAGAGCTATGAAAGGGATTTCAAGTTTAAAAATTGGTGGATATGCCAATTAGGGAATGAATGTCAAGATTCAACATTATCAAGAACTTAGTGATTACATTTGAGTATCTACACTAATATATTACAAGTATTTATCTTATTTAAAACCTTAATTTTTATATTATATCACTCTATTAAGTGATTTAATATCATATTACAATACTTTGGTATAAGTATCTATTAGATAGCTCCTACAAATCAATGGTCATGAATTTTTAAGATGTGCATATTATTCATGTAGATTATATTTAGTATTTTAGGTGGAAAAACTATATTGCATTTCTCAGGTTAGTGTAATCCTTTATCCATTAGCCTATGGATTTAGTCTAATATTGCATTAAATATGTAATATCTATAATGATTATGTGTCAATCATATATGATGTTGAATAATCACATCAAAAACCGATTAAGATATTAGATTAATTAGATAAAAAATAAATATTATCATATTGATACAAATAATTAGTGCATATTTCATGAACATACATGCACCTAAAAAGCATTGAGTACAAATTCATACAGACTTGTGTGTATATGCATGGGTATATTAATAATATCAATATATATAATATTAAATATTAAAATACATATAAGTTTGAGATCCAAGATCTAAAATTTATCACATATATGCAAAACATTCTATATAATTTGGTACAGGTGCATGTGGGTATGATACTAATTCATGCGCATATACACAACAAAGATTTTATAGACAACATCACTCCATTTAGATAAGGGCAAAAGTAATCCATGTCCATAAAAATGTGTTTTTATCCTAGCATGTAGTAAATAATGATTTCAATAATCTCTCAAAATCATAGGAAGTTAAAATATAGTTTTTAGTAGATATATAGAATCATTTCATATGAATATGTCAGTTTGTCTTAGATTTTACTCAGAGTAGGGTCATCATGCATTCCATGTGTTTCATAATTTATATTAGGATTTATACCCAACATCACATGATACCACTCAATTTTTAATCCATATACACCCATATGTCATATTGTGGGTGCATTCATGGAATGTGATCACTTCCTTACTTAAGTTTTGCACCAGTTTCTTAGAATCAATTTAAATTCATGTCATTCTCTATGTTGTATACACCAAACAGAGATTGTTAACTCATTTTACACTATTTTTATGCTATTTTTTCACCATAAATTAATATTATTAAATCTACATGAATTGATTCACCTTTTTTCATTAGTTTTACACTCATTTTTTCCCATTATGTTATATTAGAATGCATACAAGGATTGAAATCTACTATATTACCTTCTTTATGCAATAATGGATTCAATCAAACTTTCACTTATTAATCATTCTCTCTTATTAGTGAGAATTGGGGAATTCATAGTACAATACAATTATTTTAATGATGAATAAAATACCCAAGGGTATTTCCCTCTATAGTCACTAGTTTTATACTAGAAAACACAATGGTTTATGTTACCAATTAGGTGTATTTGTTTAATGTTATTTTATCTATAAGTTAATTGTATTCTATTTTATATTTTCATCTTATGTAATTACTAATATTTATGTATATATATCTATGTATCTATGTATCAATGTATGTATGTATATACATATACATACATATATAAATATGTATATATACACATATACACACACACACATACATATATACATATATTATTGCATGTTTTCATGAAGCATGGTTAAATGCATGAGATACATTGAAGACTATTATTCATAGCAAGGTTCAAGCATTAATATTATCCTTTTACACTAGTAATTTCACTTTGTTGCATTACTAGAATAGGGGGGATGTAGACACATACATTAATGTAATTTCTAAAGATATCACTATAAATCCATAGTTTATAAAAAAATTTCACTAGATGGATCATATGATTTAAAATCACCAGAATATATAACTACACATTGAAAGAATAGCACCAATGTGACCCAATTTAGAGTCAAATAAACCCTAGTATCCATGAGATAAGTTTACCCACACTTCTAAGGTCACAAGTTAATTCTGATTTATTTAATCACACTAGAATTTCACCAACATCTAACATTACATAATATTTGACACACACCACTTTAGTATGGGATAACTACATAGAGTTTGATCCATGTTTAGATTATTCATATGTTGAAAACACTCAACGTGAGGATGTTTAGGTTTAGAAAAAATTCAAACACTAGCCTCTTTTTCCCCATTTATTCTATTTTGTATGAAGTACCTATTGATTTAGGGTTTCACATGAATAAGAAGGCATACATGGACTTCCATAATGAATTGCATAGATCCAATCACACACATAGTCAAAAGGTGAAGGCATATAGTTCCACACATTCAGAGATTTAAAAACCTCTACAAGATTATAGTTCACCCTAAGAACACAATCATAGGCCTACCATATTCAATTTCATCATCCTTATCCTAGATTAAAAAAAAGCATGTTCTTGATTCACAACCTCATCACACAGGTATAGAGTTAGTTTTATAGTTGCATACATATTTATGCATTTCATAGTTTTTATCTAAGTTATTTATCCATATAATTTCATTTTTATCATCTTTATATATTTATAAAGTTAAAAATCCTAAATATTTAGTTTATTACATATTATAATAATAATAATAATAATAATAATAATAATAATAATAATAATAATAATAATAATAATAATAATAATAATCTAATTTTGTATAAAAGTTTTTCATAAACAAGACTTTACAAATTTATTTATTTCTAATTTTTGACAAAAAAAATGTTACAATTGAATTGAAAATAATTTTAATTCGAATTCAAACTTATTATCATTTTTTTCATGATTAGGGCATTGACATGGTCCATTATATTTATATCATGCATTAAATTATACACTGACAAAAATTACATAATCAAAGCTACATACATGGTGATGGCATTAACATTGTTCATTTCCTTTTGGTCATGCATCATATTTTCACATGGATCTATATTGTCCAAACTAGATTAAAAAATTACAATAAAATATATAATCCATATATAGTGGTTTATTCACATTATTTTAGTGAACCTTTTCTGATGGTTCTCTCATTTCCCTACATAGTGATTTATTTGACTGAACTTAGCCTCATGGTTTTATCATTATTACAAGTAAATGAAAAGATATAAAATAACTTTGAAATAATAAATGAGTATAATAAAAAAATGAAGGATGTAATCTCAAAATTAAGACACACCAAAGAATGCTAGACACAAATTTATAAGTGAGGAAACTGAATCAATGAAAGAAAAACCAACATGCATTAAGATGGAAGGCTTACATTAACATTATTTGAGATTAAAATATTCAATATTAGAGGAGAAGAGATAAGATAATAAAAATAATAATGGCCTTCAAAAGATTATCAATAGTGTCACAATATGTATAATGATAAACGAAATAATTATTTAAATAAATATAGTGAGCCCAACAAGTTACTATAAAAATATATCATATCCTTACACAACCTTATTAGAATGTCCGTAGTGTAACACTTCCCATTTGAGATGAAGGGAAAGCATGTAATTTTTTTCAAATGAGTTACATGTGACATGTAAATCTAATATTCCCTTAAAAAGGGACAAAATATCTCTAACACCTAATAGATTAGTAATATGTTAAGAAATTGGCATAATAATAAATGCACAACTTAGGATTTAAGTATACCAAAAATATTTATTAATCTGAAACACTCCCAAATAATATTTATTTTTGGGTTTAAAAATATGATAAAGCCTTAAACAAATAATATAGTTGACATTACAAAATATTCCCTTTTGATGACAAATTCCTTCGAAAAGAACTAAATTAATACAATGGTTTTGAGAAAAGAAATAATAAGAGAATAGGTATCACCAAAAATCTAAAATATTTAAAGAAGTGATCGTTAAAAATTTCAAATAATCCTTTTCTGACACAAAGGTCAATATACTATAGAACACAACTAATAGAAAAATATATGGACAAAGAACGATCTATTAAAACCTATACGACACAAAATCTAACACCAAATTTTTAGTTGAGTAAAAAATGCTATAAAATGTGATCTACATACACGTAATGTAAAAAAAGTAGATCTAGTAAGAGCAATGAGAAAACCTTAAAAATAACATGTTGAATCCATCATGCTAAAAATAATTTAGTCAGATGAAATTTAATCTAACAAAGGCATATTTCATTGACAACTTAAAAGAAAACATAAGTACAATATCCAGGAAAATATAAATTTGAAGTTTTAAACTTATCAAAAGTGAGACAAAAACTATGTTGGGCCTTTAAAAAAAATTCTTGTGTGAAGTAAATGAAGAATTATGAAATTAAGGGACATCATTATTCATCAAAACATTAGGAACCCAAAAAATGTTACATTTATAAGGAGTAGTTTTAGTGGTTTTTCAACAATGTAAAAGGTCTATATTTATTTTACCACATGAGTTACAAGGATACAATTTCTAACATTAAGTAATATCATTCTCATTTTAATCATTATGCTTACAATTTTAATTATTTTCAACCAGTATGTTGGTTCCCAATTGTAGACCTTTTTTTCTTGACCTTGCACACTTGAAAGAAAATGGCAAGAAAAGATGGAAAACCCAATGATATGTCATTGTAGCTAGGGAAGGGTTTGGTATATAGAATGAACCAAGAGGAGGAAATGATTGAGAGGCATATACAAAAGGTATGGTAAGTTCTCTACTTCTTCTATGTCTAACTAAACCAAGGTGAGAGGAACTATGGGGATTATTGGCACAAAGAGACACAAATGTGACTAGGGCACAAACAAACTCATTCAATCTACCCAGGAAGGGTTGTCACACATAATTTATAAATTCACTAAGTAACATATAATCCACTAAATAATAGATTTAATGTGACTATAAAATTCATTCGTAGTAATCTTCAATAACATGGGGTGAATATAAAAATGCGGTGCTAGGATTTGAAGCACAAACTTAAAGCACATGTCAAATATGTAATACTTTTTCATCTGTAGGACAAATAACACTTATAATATGCAAAGGGTGTGTTTTATGTAGGGTAAGTTATGGTATGACAATTTGATAATAAAAAAAAGGGGTGGTGTGTAGGTGGTTTTCAAACAATAGGGTTTGTTTCAACTTAAATGATATCATCTATTACAAACATGTAGGAAAAATAAAATGTGAGCCATGGAAACTACAAGGAAAAATTTGCATTCATTAGTTCCAATAGAGTGAAAATGCCCAAATGATCCCTAAAACCCTATAACATACACTGAAACTATAATCTCAAATACTTTCTCCACTTAAATTCATGAACCGAGGGTACCCTAATGAGGTATTCAATAAAATATTTCTAAATCTCTATGTGAAAATGGGTTTATAACCTAGATCTATGCCTATGATGATAACCATACATAATAAAAAATCTAGATAAACAATAAGCATAACATTTAAAACATCTCATTGCATTTCATTATTAGGATACAATAAAGAGCCACATATATTTTCTATCATGGAGACAAGCGTGGTGGATTTGTTCCATGTTGGATAGGGGAGACATATAGAGATTCTCTTAGAGATTTCTAGTGGTTATACAATTACAACCAACTTAGCAAGAGAGACATAATACACAAAACTTTGATCTTAGAATTTTGAAGACCGTATACCTAAAATGACAAAGACCAACAACAACGACCACAACAGCCAAAATATTTTCCAATCAACCTCTTGAATAGAGGAGAATTCCTTTATTTATACATTTTTACCCATTTTAAATCTAAAATTACCAAATCCCTGTAAAGATTCTCCCAATTAGAAAACATTTCTTTGCCACATGTAAACTATTCATGTAACTATAATAAAATGATTTTGGTAACTACCTTTGAAAAGCATTATGGAGACTTGAATCATATCCTTTGATTTGATGGAGGGAGATGCATTTTTTACAAGCTAAAAGGAGAATATTCATAGTGTAGGAAAACAAACCATTTATCTTTATGTATAACTACATGAATATGCCCTTGACCACTTACTTTCATGGATAGAACATATTATATAGTTTCCCTTCCCTTTTATACATGCCAAGTAACAACCTACTCTTGCAATGATGGCATGGGAATATTTTGGATCCATGGCCTATTTGAATGATCTTCCTTATAGTGGTCCACCTTGATTTGCAAACCTATAATTTCTCTCCCATGGAAGATTTTGGACAAGCACAATAATGAAAAATGTAAAAGACATGGGTCATTTATAAATTTTAATTTTTTGGCTCCAAATTAATTTTAAACATCTTGCATTATTCACCTTTGCCTTTAGCACTTTTGCTTTCTCACATTTATAAATTTTTACATTTGCATTTTTGAAAGTTTTCCCTTTTATGATTTCCTTCATTTATGTTTTTAATGAAAAAATGCATTATTTTCAACCTCAGTGTTACCATGCCTCATTTTTAAATTTACGAAGTCATCTTACTACCAGTGGTGAAAGCTCAAACAATTGGCTTGCACAGGGTCCTATTCCTTATATGATGTGTATGCCAATGTGGTATCACCATGTCACATCTGCTCACCAATATATTTTATTTAAATTTACCTCAACATTACCTATCTCCATATGTGCTTGAGCTTCATCAAAATTTCCACCTTCCTATGTAATAATGTTAGATCCTTGTAGGCATGATGAATGTGAGCATGCTATATGGTAGGCCTATAGTTTATTGATGTCCCCTTAATATTATATTTTATTTAAGTCCTTGACATAATGAAACCTAGAGAATATGTGAGATTTTTATGCTCTACTTAGTCACTATTGACCTTGGATAGCATTCTTTCACCACTGACATCTTCTTATTTAACAATAATCTTTGACAAGTCAGTTCTCTCTCATGTCATCAATTCTGATTTACATGATCAAATACGGACCACTGATCTAGATCTATAGGATCAAACACCATTAGATTTATATTATGGATTAAATTGGGAATTCAAGCACCCATTATTTGATGTCCATATGATCATCAATGACATTCATATAACCATAAGATTTAAGCTCCAATAGATGATTGCTTTTTACGAATTAAATTTGATGTCCATGTGAATCTCATTGACATTCATGTGAGCATAAATTTTAAGACATAAATGGAAAGTATCCATTAGGGCTTAACTTTGACATCTATGTGACCATCAAAATATGCTCACGTAACCATCATATATGTTCACGTGATCATCACACTACTTGTTCCACTCATAGAGTGTTTAACATGTCTCCTCTTTGCATTCCTATAAAGTTTCCTTTGACTTTGTTGACCCCTACATGTCATTGTATCATTATGTATATCCCACAGATATGATGGGACTTATCACTCTAATGGGGCTCTTCAAGCTTTTTGATGATTCAACACTGTTCTCATATTAAATTGGTCATCGATAGTTTTATCTTCATCAAGATAATTATTTCAAATGTTTTGTTCACAAAAATTTACCCGAAGCTTTCATCTACACCAGACTTTTCTTTATCAAGATAATTATTTTAGACATTTTTTTGGAACAATTTCTTCAAAGTAGTTGATCTTAACATTTTTTTGAAGAAATTAGACCTTACATTTTTTTTGAAGAAATGAATTTTTCTAAGACTTTTTGCATGGGAAAAATGTCTAAAGGAAATAAACCTTTGGTATTTTCTCCACGAACAAAATGTCTGATGGAATTCCTTTAGGTTTTTTTAAACATAGTTTTCTAAAAAAATAGATATTTTGGTTTGCTGTAAAACACTTCACCCAATGCAAATGAAATTTATCAAAAATTTTGTTAAAATCTTTTTTCCAACAAAAATAAGTATTCAAGATTTTTATCTATGACAAAAATCATGAATACTTATTTGCATCAGGAAAAGTGTTCACACAAAAAGTTTGAAAAAATTCTAAGGGATTTATAAACACTAAGTAAACACAAAATTAGCACTTAGTCAATTCAACATAAAACTTGACCTTGGAGTGAATGTTTCAAGACAAAAATTTAGCCTGACTTAGGATTTTATACTTGATAAGGGATCTACCTATTTAGGGAAATTTTAGGCACTAATGGTGGCTCTTGCTTGGAGATGTATAGCCCCTATGGGTATGCAATGAACCCCATAAAATATGATTAGGTGCTAATCCATTGGGTCAAAGAGTCAAGAATTGATCAAATTATCAAAAAGCACTCATGAAGGATCAATAAAACATGCCAAACTGAGAAAAATAAATCAAGAGGATCTGAGATCAAACACAAGATAATAACATAAAAGAACCTATACAAACAAGGCTCAAAGTAGAGGGGCAATAAAGTAATGAAACAACAAAGGAAAAAACACTATATAATTATGTACACAATTGTAGGCTTAGTCAAGGAAATGTTTCAAATGTGTGCCATTAACTAGTAGCTCTGAAATTCAACCATGCCTTTATCTCTTTAACTCTTCAAGTAGCTTGGTGGCCCAAATGAAGTAAACCAATCCCTGTACTTTCTTGAAGGTAAGGATGCTAAGCTGTAATGAGATGACATTCTAAAATAAGTCCTCTTTTCATGATTTTAAATCATGATAAGACCATGATAAAATATCTTGGTACCCTTTCAGCTATTGTAAATAACCCTATTTCTCAATTTTAATCAGGTAAGTTCCAAGTAAGAGTGCCTCAAGATCAGCAATGTCATTTTTGCATTCGAATTACTTCTTGAAATAAGTCTAAAAAATTTCATCCTTAGGGGCATGAAATATAAACCCATCTTCATTGAATTTCATTATCCAAGCAACACCTTTATTTTCAAACCTAGTATCATGAACAATTGGTTGTTTAAAACATTCGCATTCCTAATGAGGTTACTTAATTCCAAATTCATGTACAACACTTCATTCAGAGTATACATCAAATATTTAATTCCATCATGATTAGGTAACTCATTTAATTGTATCATATTATCATCATATGGAAATTCATATGTCATGACCATATTGACTGCAATCCAAAATTGATCAGTAGTATTAGCATTCATAATTTCCATAGAGGAATAAAACTTAGATGGGGAGTTTTGATAATTGAATATAAAACTATCATCATCATCAAATGAAAACTAAGTATCATACACATCTTCATCACTTGGTTTAGTAGTATCACATGGGGGACGTGGAAGGAAGTACTTATCATGCCAATTAATATCTAATTCACAATTCATATCATTCACTTTAGCAAGTAATAGATCAAACACTTCCTTTATAACCCCTCTATTCTAATTTCCATCCTAACATTCATCATATGTAGGATTATAAGGTAGCCCCTTATCAGCTCTAGCTAGCTTGTAGGACATCTCTTTGACAACAGAGGCCAAAGTATTATCAATATCTTCAAGCTTGGTTGTCTTGGACTATGTCCTTTTTAGATCAACCAACTTTGCATCAACCTAATTGATCAAGGACTTACCCATAACTTTTATGTAAATTTCAATTTGGATGGCCATATTGAACATCAAGTATAGGCTTGTGGGAGCCTTCTCCCTCAATTAGTATGTTGTATTCCTATCAAAGTCATCACAATATTTTATCAAGCATGTTGTAACAATAGGTCTAATGTTCTTGGGAAGATGCATCATAACTTTATTAAACCTTGTATTTACTTCCTACACACACTCGTTAAGATTTTTTTAATGTTTTCAAACTCAGCCAAAAGAAACCCTAGATTAATCCTATCACCATATTGAGTTCTAAAAACACTCTTCATCTCATCTCATGAATCAATCCATCTATGGGGAAGGGAATTAAACCACTTATGAACATCTTCCTCCACCATGTACATAGAAAAATTAATTAAACATCCTCATGATCAACCTCATAATATTCAAAAATATTGTCAAACACCCTTAAGTGTTGATCACCACTCACTGCATTGTTCCCTTGAAACTTTGGAAGCCATTTCCTTACTTCATTTGGGAGTTCATCACGATAACCTTTCATGTCATCAAAATTGATAGGACCGAATCTAGGAATTATAAATGCAAGATGGTCCTTTACACCTTGATCTCTATGCCTCATGATTGGTTTAATGGTAGGTTCAAAAATAAATGGTAAAGGGATATAGAGGGGTGAATGAGGTGGATTTTGTGGATCAAATGTGGGAGGGAGTTTATATGGTTGAGAAATATCTAGATAGTAATTTAGACTGTATGATTCTAAATAATCAAAATAAATATTGTAATATTTATCAATAAGAAGTTCAACAAACAAAATTTTAGACTTACAAGAATCTTGATAGCCCAAATAATCCTTTATAGATGCACTATATCCTTTAATAGGTGTCTAAACTTATCTACTTATTTTTTGAGAACACTTAAGGCTGAGACAAGTTTCTTAGATGAGTCACCTTTGAAAGATGACCTTAGTCCTTCCGTCTTTGCAAGCAAAATAACTCTCAAAGCTAAAGATGGGCATTGATCATTCTTTGACACTAGATGATTTTTTAGAGTTGACACTAGAAGCAAACTTCTACAATATAACCATTTATGATCTTGTAGTGTGTTGGGTGAGTATTTTGTTACTGACATAAAGGTAGAAAAATGGTGATTTTATACACATTGTGATGAGATAAAATATCTCCTCAATGAAAGAGGAAGCTCCCTTTTATTGTTATCTAACACAACACTTAGTTATCTACACTTATTTACAATAATTATATCACATTGGGTGTTTTCATATCATCCAATTTTAGTTTTTTAGAATTTATGTTCAATCACAAACTTCTTTCCATTCTTTGTGATATACTTTGAAAATCTACGAGCACTTAAAGAACCAAATGTAACAAAAATTTAGATTTGTTAGCCAAAAGATTAACAAGAATAATACCATCAGAATAAACATGAAAGATAAAATAAGGTGAAGCCCAAAGTATTCATCTTATTTCCAACAAAGATAAAAACTACAAAATAATAATAACTAGAAGCTCAAAGTCTCCTCTGTAATTCACTTTCAATGTGATCATAAATGTAGTAACTAAAAAGTACCTCAAAGACTCCAAAATTAGCTTCTTAGCACCTTCTGTCTTATAGAAATTTCATACCAAAATTCAATCAACTAAGAAAGTGCAATGTAAAATACATAGAACATCTCTAACACACCAAAAGTTTATCTCAACACAAATATTGAAATATCACTTGATTTTCTTGTATTGAATGGAATTCAAGATTTATAATATGAACATAATGTGTCAAAATTGATTCTCAATTTAATAGAATTCCCCTTCTATAGAAATTGACGATCCTTTTAAAAAATAACATCCTCCTATTTATAGAGAGGATTTATGAACAAAAATAGGAAATACATAAATACATTGACTTATTCATTGACAGAGTCCTATTTGACTTAAGACTGTGCACTTTTTCTACATGCAAAATACACCAAAAAAATTACACATGAAAATTTACAAAAATAAACTAAGTGTCCTCAGACACAATAATTTCTTCTTTTTTATTATTTTCTAAAAATTCATCATATCTCTTCAATGTAGCTTAGACCTCAATGTCAATTGGACCCGATGTACTCCAAGAGATGAGAAGAACCCTTCAAATGGAATCTTCTAGATTAACTAGAAAATCTTTAATTTTAACCAATATTCTTTGCAACTTATTTATTATGACTTGAAATTCAACTAATATTTCAATACAGTCTAATGCAAATTCTTTTGCCTCAATCTTGGTCTAAATAAAATATGAAAACTCAATTAATTTCTCGATAGGAAGAACCTTCTAGGAATCATCTCTAACTCGACAAGGAAGCTCTCCAATTTTATTTTCAAGATATAATATCTTATTATCACACATATATTTACCTTATTCATGATATTTAATAGGACTGTTAAGAACTAGTACTTTATTCTTCATGGTTTTCCTATATTCAATAAATATTTTACTATTTGGAATGACCTTCTACCAACTAAAAGATCCATTTCGAATTTACATAGTTGAGTCCATGTATCAATATACTTTTTAATAAATTTTAAATTTTTAGTGACTATCTTAATTATTTTCTAAATTTCCATTTTCACTTCACTCAAGTTCATCAAAAATTCAATGGTATAATACAAACGTCGAGTACCTTATGTTGTCAATCACTCAATCTAGGCAGTGATTTCCCAACCTTGAGATTAAAATTTCTTATCCTAATGAATATAATTTTCATTAATTTCATGCTCAATAGGTGCAAAAAACTTAAAATATTATGTGATCTTTAGTAAAATAGAGGTTAAATGTTCTACTTATACTTTGAGCTAATCCTTGATCTTCGTATCCTTTTCATATCTCCCAATCAAGGATGTCATTGATACTTGAAAATATTCTTTTGTGATTTCATGAGTTTTATTATTGATATTTATTAATCCTAGTATATATTTAGACATTTCAATATCTTTAATATTTCTATCTTCTTGAGGCACGGTAACCTCAACATACTTTTGTCTAGACTTGAAGATTACTCTTGACATGGTTTTAACTTTCTTTGTTGTTTTGGATTTTATTGCTATGATTTTACCAAAATAAAATTCATTAGGATACATAGCTTACTTCTTCCTTTAGACGGTTTGGGACATGAGCCAAGGAGAAGGAGAAGATGAGTCTTCAGGTCTAAAGGAAACTAACGATTATGACGTTAGAGGAGGAACAATGATTTGTGAGGTAGGTGGGATGGAAATTATGGAGGTATCTGATAGTGGAGTGGACAGTAGTGTGATATTAGTTATAATTGGTTGGGTTTGATTTAGAGTGACTAAAACCTTGGTGTCTGATGGTATTTTTGACACTAAGGTAATAGGGGCTTGAGTTGTTATTTTAGAGGAAGATGCTGACATGAATTTATCCATATCTTTTAGAATTAAATATAAATTAGGTGGGGACCTGAAAGACATTGAAGGACTAGGTACATTTGATAATGATTAAAAAACTTGATCCAACCTGCCTTGTCAAGGAACTTGAAAGAGTGTGTCATTAGGAGGAGAAGGTGGAGTCGAGAAAACAACTTGAGGGATAACAAAAACCATTGGCATGAATGTACTTATAGAAGGAACTATAGAGAATATCACCTGTGGAACCATTGGTTGATAATTTTTAACTATACATACTTCTAACTGAGTAGATTCAGGGTATATAGACTACTAAACTAGAGATTGTGAAATTGTTGGTTGAGGCGTTGCCTCACGCATAGCTAGTTTCCCTTGTATCTCTTTTTAAATATTATTCTCAAAACTAGCCTCTTTTTACTTTCTTTTACCTTTAATAATAAAAACAAATTTTGGTTTTCGAGTGGAGGCAAAGGCCTCTTCCTTATTTTTCATTCTCAATTCCTCACATTTACTTATGGTATCTTCATCATATTCTTTTTTTGACCTTGTCTTAAAATATTTCAATTTGATACCTTTTAATTATAACTATGCATTATTTATTATAGGAATGGTTTGGAATCTCTCTCTGATAGATGTGCATTCTTTAATATACCATTGTATCGAAGGAAAAGGACTAGAAGAAACTTGATTACCTTCGTATGAAGGATCCAATATATTTTCATCATCATAGAAATTAGCAAGAATGTGAAGCAATTTTAAATCTTCAATTTAATTGTAGTGAGACAGCTATAATCAAGTCTCCTTACATCTTCAGTTCTGCATTCAACCCAAATGTTCTTAACTTTGTGCTTAATGACATAATTGCCTTTCAAAATTTTCTCTTCATTTTATAATGAAAATTTTTCCTACCCTTGTACCTTTAAAGGGTGATCCATTTCATTTCAGTTTGCATTGTCTTGGCACTAGGAGTAGTTGACATGGTGTATTAACCAATTCTTATTGGAAATATAAATCCTCTTTTATGTGCATCTGACTACTTCTTATTCATGAATATTATTTGTCCACACATATCCATCAAAACCAATTTTTCACTTGGATACTTTAGTAGCATATATGGTTGTTCATCAAATCCTCCCATTGTGATGTATGCAAAAGTTGGGAACTAAAGAAAATGCAACAAATCTTATTCACTATACCCTGTGCTTGATCTAAAATTCTCTTCTTTTCTATTTCTCATTCAAAAACACATTTGAACTTATAGAATAAAACATCATTAACTCTTCTAAAATTCTTAGTGCTTTCTTTGAAAGTCAACTATGGATAATACTCATAAACATAAACTTTCTTCCTTTTGCCAAAAATGGTAAATCCCATAAAGGTCCTCATACAAGATACAAAATACACCAAGTAAGAATTCATAAAAGATGAGGGAAGAATTTCTTTTAGAAATTTGGTGGCATATAGCATCACTGATATGACTTCCCTAATAAATTCTTTATTTATCTTTCTTGATGATGTAGATATAATGATACATCCATTCTTGGAAAATATTTGATGTGGGGAGACCTTTGACCCTATGTAAGAGAGTGATTAAATATCCTATCTCATCCATGAATTCACTTTGGTACAAATTTTAAGACCATCTTGTAATTGAATGCCTCGATGTCTTTAGCCAATGTGAATTGATGTGCCTTTTGCATTTCTTGGACTTCTTGTCATAATATTCTTGGGCTGAAATCGCACTTATATTTGAGTAATCTTTGATTTATGAGAGATAAAACACTTTATCAAAGTACTCATCATCCAATCAAATTATCACCTTCCAACTAGCATCTTTGACTGACTTGGTCTCTTTGTCAAAGTGGGCAACAAACGCTAGGATGGACTTCAGATCTTGAGCTAACATAAGAAACGTAGTTGCCAGGTGTATTTCACTATTTAGAATAGGCTACATAATCTAAGAAATAGAATCCCCACCTAATCATTGTAAGAACATGGCCATATTAACATGACCGGTCTTTATATCTCTAATATAATCTATATTGGAGTCCATTTAAGAATCTAGAAACACACCTTGAAACTTATAATTCATTACTCTTTTAACTAGAGAAACCTCTGACGCTGATCTTGTATCTACAAAGAGAGTTTTGATTCCTTGGAATTAGACTTTTTCATCATTTTTAGGAAGTGTGGCCTAATAATAGATCTCACTGCATATCAGAGAAAATTATCCATTTTACATCAAAGAATGTAAGATCTTGGTGCATATCAAAGAAAATTTTCTAAAGTGCACCAAAGAATGTAAGGTCTCAGTGCATATTAGATAAAATTATTTGAAGTGCACTAAGAAGGTACAATGTCCACTTTGGAGAAAATTCTATGAAGTGCACTGGGTGGTAAATATACACTCTAGAAAAAATTTCCAAATTACAGTAAATTATGTGCACTCTAAAGAATTTTCTCTGAAGCACACCCATCGTGAACTTGGGGGGTAAAATATACCATAGTTCATATTAGATAAAAAAATTTAAAATGTGCCGAGAGTGTTAGGGATTTTATTTGAGTAGATAAAGTGTTTTCCAAGGAAAAAATATCTAAAGAGCACCAAAAAATCAAACCCTAGAAAGAACAAAAATATGACAACCTTGTAAAAAGAAAATAAAAAGGAAAGATTTACCTGAAACACAAAGAAATCAATAATAAGATGAGGTGTTTGGATAATGAAATCAATCAAACCAAAATATTCAATAAATCAAAAGGAAGGTGAAGAAAAGGTCCACACAAGCTCAAAAATGATAGCTGAGAGGTGAACTTGAGCTCAAAAATGGTGAAGAGAGAGAAAATAATGGTAAAAATAAAAATTACTCAAGTTAAATATATATAAAAAGGGTAATTAATTCATGATTAATTAATGATATGATGATTGATCTAGGTGCAAGGTCAGAGAAATTATCTGACCTTATATGTGAAATGGTGGAGAATTTATCCACTCTTGCACATTGAGCATGTAGTGGCAAAAAATTTCTCTGCCTTTACACATTTAGGTGTAGTCTAGAGAAAATTCTCTAGTTTGCATCATTTGGACTTGGTGTAGTCTAGAGAAATTTCTATGGACTAGACAAGCTAAAAAACTTCTTACAAAAACTAACTTTTTGAGGGAAAACCAAAGGTAAAGAGGTAGAGGTTGGCCTCATTTTATGAACTTAGAACTCATAGGCTATGAAATGGAAAAGTTTTTAGGGGTTATCCCATGGAGTTAACCTTCCTAAATTCAAGGATAATAGTTGGCTATGACTAGGGAATTTATTTCAAGCATTCTTTGAAAAGCTTTGAAGGAAAGAGAATCCTAGGACTCTAAGTTCCATTCTCCATTATGCCATGGAAGTCAAGCAACTAACTAGACTAAAATAAAAATAAATAATATATAGATATTTACAATATGTAAAAACTTATCTAGAACCTCAATGAGTGGAAAGCTTTAGATATTGCTCACTGTAGGGAAGTGGTAATGGTGTTCCATATATGTATGCCAAGAAGAAACTTTGTTATCCACTACATTGGTGAATGAGGAATGGACCTCTCCAAAAAGAATCAAATTTTCCATGCTTTCCTTTTGGCTCTCTTATTTTATCCCATAAGAGGAATAGATCCCCAACTTATAATTCTCATGACTTGGGTTTTTTGTCAAAAAGTTCCTTGACATGAATTTGATGTTCAAAAATGTAGTTCACTACATTTGTATTTTTCTCCTCTATCTTAGTGAGGTACATAATATGCTTGTCTAAATAAATTTCAAACAATTCATCTTAAATTGCCCTAGCCAATTTGAGAGTAGGCAACTCTAATGTCATGTTCATTTATACATTCAGTCCATACAAAAGTTTAAAAGGTGACATACTAATTGCTCACTTGGGAATGATAAGATCAACCCATAATGCATCATATAATGCTTTATGCCATGTCCTCTGATTATCTTCTACAAATTTCCCTAAGGAAATTAGTATGAAGTATGAGACAAAATGATCCCATATTTAAAAAAACATGAGTTATCTCTTAGGATGTGAAATAGGTATCATTATTAGTTATAATTTTCTTTGGCACACAAAACCTTTTAATGATATTCTCTTTTAGGAAATTATGAACAACTTCTGAGGTTGTATATCTGGTAGGAATTTCCTCTACCCACTTAGTGAAGTAATCTGTAGCCATAAGAATATAATTATGAAATCACTTGAAAATGGATTCACTAAACCAATTAAATCAATACCCCATTGCTAAAGAGGTTCTTTAATAACTACTAGCTTGAGTTGTAGGGCTGCCAATTTTGGTTTCCCTAGAAACTATTAACACTTCTCACATTTACGTACCCAAGAATATGCATCTTAAAAAAGTGTTGGCTACTAATATCTAGCATGTCAATTTTTTTGATCCATGATATGGGATAAAAAATTACCTCCACAAGCCAAATAATGAAAATAGTCCAACAACTTACCTTACTATGCTTTATCTACGCATCATATAAAAATTCTATCAATGTTCCACTTATAAAAGCCAATGTCCCAAAGGACAAAAAATTTAGACTCGAGCTTTATTGTCCTCTTCTCTTTGTGAGATAAATGTTCTAGACATTCTCCATATGTGAGAAAATGACCAATGTCATAATACCATTCATTCATTATGCTTATGAACAAGACTATGGGAAGATCTTCCTTGATGTCTTTTTCATTGATGGGTACTTCTTTTGTATTAGTCTTTGCCATGAGTTGACACAATCCTTTTCCACACACAAGTTTTGTAGGCTTGATCTCCATATTATATTCTTGGACTTTATCAATCTAATTTCCTCTTTTGCCTCTAAATTCTTGTTGAGTTGAAATAGACTTGATAATAGAATCTGGTACTAGTGCAATGGTGTGAGAATTAAGGATCTAATACCTAAAATTCTTAACTACTTTCACCATAACATAAGCATGTTTCTCCATTGAATATTACTTTAGCTCGTAAACCTTTAGGGGAAATATCATGAATTATATAGGATACTCAATCCCCTTTTCATTTGGTTGTACCATTATTGTAGATAAGGTATGCTCAGAAGCATGACTATATATGATAAAGTTATTAGTATAGTTAGGACAGACTAAGACAAGAGAAAGTGCAATTGATTCTTTATTTTTTTAGAAAGAAGTTCTTCCATCCACATTCCAACATAAATTTTATTTTCCTTTCATCATATAAACAATGTGGCATGTCCTTTCAACAAAGTTAGGAATAAATCTTCACAATAAATTAACCTTCCTGAATAAGGAATGCACTCCTTTCTTACTTGATGGTAGAGTAAGATTTTTAGTTAGCTTACCCCATTTAGTATCAATTTTTATTCCTTCATGGGATAAAATATGTCCAACGATTTTACTTTCTATAACCCCAAAAATGGATTTTTTAGGATTAAGGGATATCCCATGTTCAGGACATCTTTCAAGCACTTGCTATAAATGATCACAATGATCCTGGTGAATATTTGATAAAATGATTATATCATCTAGATAGACTACAATAAGCGTATTGATTATATCTTTAAAAGCTAAGACCATATCCCTCTAAAAGGTTACACTCTCATTGATCAATCCAAAAGGCATCCTATGATAGGCAAAAGTGCCCCATGGAGTAGTGAAGGTTGTCTTATGTTGATATTCATCATGAACCTCAACTTGATTGTATCGTGATAAGACATCTAGCATGGATAACATCTCTGAACCAGTAACAATTTGTAATACTTGTTCCATTACTAGCAATGGATAATTATATTTAATTGATGATTGATTCAAATTTCAAAAGTCAACACAAAAGTGGATCTCTCCATTCTTTTTCCTTATAGGAATAATATTTACAATCCATGTGGAGTTATGTATAGGAAATATAATTCTATCATTCAACATCTTTTGGATTTCAACAAGGATGGTACTTGAAATTTTAGGATTATACTATTGTTGTTTCTACTTTTGAGGCTGAGACCCAACTTTTAGAAGAATATCATGTTTCACCTCCTTTGGTTATAAATATTTAACATCAACATATGAATATCCTAATACATCAAATTACTAGCATAGAAGTCTCACCAACTTCTCTCTTTCCTTCAATGAGCAACATTTCCCAATATTTGTCATCTTTGGGTCACTCTTTGTTCCTATATTAACTTGATTAATTTATGTAGATGAATCTAATTTTTATTTTTGATGTTTAATCAATCAATCATGTTTACCAAAGAGACTATCCAAAGATATGAACCCTTTAGTAATCTTATTCCCTTTCATTTGTAATATTTATTTTCCAGTTTCCTCATTAACTTTAGAAATGGACTCTTGATGGGTGGAGTCACTTCCTTTAAAATATAATTCACTAAAATTTTCTACCTTCTCCAAGAATGATATGACTTGCTCATTATTATTGAAAACTTTCCAATGATTAGCATTATTGGGAATACTAGACCAAAAAACCAACTCAATGGTATACTTGTTTCCCTATAAATCTTTGTGAAGAATTAGGAGAGTGGTTGAAATAGCCAACGAATCATCTCTATCATTATATTCTCTTGGAACTATTGATATATTTAAAGTGTCAAAACTTTCCATGAAATCCCAAACATGATTGAGGTAGTGCCTGAGTCTTTCATTCTTTGTTTGATATAGGATTTTTTCTTGAAAAATGATTATCTTAGCATCACCCTGGGCATAAAGGTTTCTAATTCCTTTATTTTCTACAACCTCCATTCCTAACAATAAGTTTTCATATTTATCAATATTAGTAGTGTTATCAATCCACAACTTGAAAGAGAAGGATTTTTTTTTCCTTTTGGTGATATGAGATCTATCCCAACCTTAGATCCAATTGAAGAATAACTAACATCAAATTCCAAAGTCCAAACATCATTTTCACTTTCAAACTTAAAATTTTCAAAGTCTAAAACCACTTCATCTAAGGAAAGACATTCTTCTATTTCGTGACTTACATCTAAAATATCATTTCAAGACACTGGCACCTCATCTATGGTAAAGAAATACATACTCATTCTAGAGGTTTTGAAGAGAATTTGAGCTTTTGGATCCTCAATCTTTGTCATAGTATATTTTTCTTGCTTTTTTGATGAAGCTCTGACATAACACATTTAATATGTATTTTAACTTTAGATCAATCCATGTTGATTTTGCCACCAACATCTTTGAAAATGCTACATCCTAATAAAACCCCATATGAGGTTGTAACATCAACCACAAGTACCATTATCTTTATCTTATTTTTTGAGAATGAAACAAATGTAAATTGTGTATCCTTAATTTGGCCTCTGAGGGGTTATTGATTAGTTTCCATTGAGAAGTAATGGATAAAATTCTTTGTCAAGGTTAAGCCCAAAGTAGTAGCTACATTGGCTGGCATCACATTACTGGAAGCCCTTCAATCAATAACACAATTACTGATCTTATAACCATTGACAAATAGGGAAATATAGAAAGGTTCTATTTTTATAGAGTTAGATGCATTATTTACAACCATTTTATTTTGCCTTGTTTTAGGATCAATGGGTGGACTCTTTAATGAGACTAGATTGGAATTGGCCACTTTACCCTTTACAAACATTGCCAATCTTTAAAATTGGTCAAGATTAGATTGGAAGTACTCAGCCTCTGACATTTGGATTTTTTTCTTCTTGGCATGGTCTATGATATCAAAAGCTAGATATGGGACAACCAAGGAAGACAAGACATTTTCATTTTTAGGTTTAAAGTTTTGTGCACTAGGTCTAGACATTGAAGGAGAAGATTTAAAATTATGGTCAATACTTGTTTATTTTCCACCCTATACTTTAGTTTAACTGATAAAGGGGTTCCTCTTTTGGAAATTGTAACCTCATTTCATGGTTCATCCTTGGATATTGTTTTATCAACCTTTTGTTGTTGATTTGGCTGACTTTGAGAATGGGTGAAGATGGCATAAGACTCACCATGTATATCCTCTTCTTATTCATCTTCTTCTTCTTCAAAATTTAGAAACCTGATATCAAAGTCACTAACTTCTCCTTCTTCATCTCTAGTTAAAGGAGTCATGTTTTTTTGGAATATATTCCAATTTTGGAACATCATCATTTTTATGTTCCAACTAATTAACTATTGCATTACCCGGAGGTGCCTCCAATGCAAGCATTTCTTGTGTTGGAGGAATATTATTCTAATTTTGATTCCTTATAGCATTGTTATAATAGTTGGAAGTATTTGGATATGTTCTCCTTGGAACATACTTGTATGAAGGAAAATACACGACTCAAGACATTTACTTGTTAAGTGCAAGCAATTCATTTTCTATCTTTTGAACTATAGGACCAGTAGTGATGGTATAAGGTAAAGTTGTAGAGGGCTGCCCTCTAGGCTTATTTGAACTAATTATGAATTTACACACCAAGATCAATTCATCTTCTATTTTAGTGGCTAAGCTTTGAGCATCATCAAGATTATCTAGGGCTACTCTTTACAAAAGAAAACTTACTTATGGTAGTTGATAACTAATGAAGAAGTAGTTTAGATTCTTAGGTGTAGGTTGAAAAACTACTAGAATTCTATTCATTAACGTGTTAATCTTTGCAATGAACTCATGCATGGTTTCATGTGTTTATTTATTCATTTGTGTAAGTTGAGCCAATAAGGCATAAGTATCTTCTACTGAATTGAACCTTGCCTTAAACATGGCCTTAAGAGTTGCCCAACTAGTGATGGTTTCAATTCCAAGATGATAAAACCAATCAAAAGTAACACCTTGAAGTGATTCTATGAATAATCTTATAGAAACATCCTCACTCTCCATTCTAAGAACTCAACATGCAATGTAGAATGCAACAATATGTTCATCTAGATGTTGTTTTCCATCGCAAGAGAATTTTGGGAATTTTTTTGCGAACCATGAGGAAGTTCATTAGATGAAGGATTCAAGTTAAATGGACCAAAATCAGTCCCATAAGAATGTGGAGTAATGATTTTGTGTGGATTATAGGTAGGAATAATAAATCCTTACAAATGCAAAATAGGCAAGAGCCTACAAAAATTTAAAGATTCCCTAGGTATAGGAGATATTATATTGGTAGGTGGCAAAATTCTTGTATATTGAAGAGGATACCTTGTTTTTGTTGGTAAAAGATTGAATTTATTGTCTTGTAATAACTCAAATGTTGGATCAATATGTCCCACTACCATTCTACCATGAGTGTAGCTTTGTTTCAACAGATCGAGAAAGTATCTAAAAATTAAAGAAAAGAACCACAAAAAAAAATAACAAGAAGTAAGGTGTTGGTCCTATGCCAATTAAATAAGTGTAGAACTCAATTGTGTGTTCATATACCCAGCTGAGTCATCCAAAACTATTGGGTGAATATTTTGTTACCTATAAAAAGGTAGAAAAATGGTGATTTCAGCCATAGTCTGATGAGATAAAATCTCTCCTCAATGAAAGGGGAGGCTCATTTTTAATGCTAACTAACACCCCACTTAATTATTTAGAATAATTTTATTATAGTGCATGTTGTCATATCATCTAGTTCTCTTTTTTTAGAATTGATTTTCAATCACAAACTTCCTTCCATTATATGTGATATACTTTAAAAATCTAAGATTAGTTAATGAACCAAATATAACCAAAATTCAAATTTGTTAGCCAAAAGATTAACGAGAATAATACCAGCAAAATAAACATGAAAGATAAAACAAGATACAGTCTAAAGTCTTCACCTTATTTCCAACAAAGATAAAAATTACCAAAGAAAGATAACTGGAAGCTCAAAGTCTCCTCAATAATTCACTTTCAATGTGATCATAAAACCAATAACTAAAAAGTATCTCAAAGACTCCAAAATCAACTTCCTAGCACCTTATGTCTTATATAAATTCCATACCACAATTCAATCAAATCATAATAAAGTGTAATGGAAAAGACACAAGAACATCTACAACACACCACAAGTTTATCTCAACATAAAGATTGAAAGATCACTTCATTTTCTTATATTGAATGGAATTCAAGATTTAAAATATGAACGCAAAGTATCAAAATTGTTTCTCAATTCAACAACATTTCCCCTTTATATCAATTGATGATCCATTTTACAAGTAAAATCCTCCTATTTAGAGAGGAGTTATGAATAAAAATAAGAAATAAATAAATAGATTGACTTATTCATTGATAGAGTCTTATTTGACTTAGGACTGTGCATTTTTCCTACGTGCAAAATACACCAAACAAAATTACACATGAAAATTTACAACAATAAACTGTGTCCTTAGACACATGAATTTATTCCTTTTTATTTTTTTCTAAAAATTTCTCATTACTCTTCAATCTAGCTTAGACCTCACTATCATCTGGACCTGATGTACTCTTGGAGATGACAAGAACCCTTGAAATGGAATCTTCTAGATTAACTAGAAAGTCTTTGATTTTATCCAAGATTCTTTGTAGCTTATTTCTTATGACTTAAAATTCAACTAGTTTATCAATAGAGTCTAGTATGAAATTTTCTTCCTCAATCTTGGCTTGAATCAAAGATGAAAACTCCTGAATTACTATCTCAATAGGAAGAATATTCTGAGAATCATCTCTAACTTGACAAAGAAGCTCTCGAATTTTATTCGTAAGATCTAATATCTTATTATCACACATATCTAACAACTTTTCTTTTGTTTTTCATTACTTCCCTATATTCAATGAATATTTTCATATTTGGAATGACCTTTTTCTCAACTAAATGTTCCATTTTGAATTTGTGTAGTTGAGTCCATGTATCCATATCCTTTTCAATCAATTTTAAATTTTGAGTATCTTAATTGTTTATTGAATTTCCATTTTCACTTCACTCAGATTCTTCAAAAATTCAATGGTAGAATGCAACCATTGAGTACCTTGTGTTTTGAATCTCTTAATCCAAACATTGATGGCTTGACCTTGAGATCCAGTTTTCTCAACCTAATTAATTGAATTTTTAGTTTTCTTATGCTCAATAGGTGCAACAGACTCAAAAGATTATGTGATATTTAGTAAAATAGATGTTAATTATTCTACTTATACTTTGAGTTGATCCTTGATCTTCTTGTTCTCATCATATCTCTTGATCAAGGACATCATTTATGCTTGCAAATCTTCTTTTGCACTTTTAGTAATTTTCTTCTAAATATCTTTTATTCTTACTGCATATTTAGACACTTGAATGTCTTCAATGTTTCCATCTTCTAGAAGCACTGCAACCTTGGCATACTTGTGTCTAGACTCAAAGATTACTCTTGACATGGTTTTATCTTTCTTTATTGTTTTGGATTTTATAGGTATGACTTGAAAAAAATCAAAGTCATTGGGAGACACAACCTATTTCTTCCATTTGGGGGTTTGGGACATGAGCAATGGAGGAGGATAAGATGAATCTTGAAGTCTAGAGGAAACTAAAGATTATGATGTTTGAGTAGAAATAGTGACTTATAAGGTATGTGGGATGGAAGTGATAGAGGTATCTGATAGTGGATGGACACCAATGAGATATCAATTATAATTGGTGGGGTTTGATTTGGAGTGATTGAAACTTTGGTGTTTAATGGTTTTTTAGACACTAAGGTAATAGGGGCCTGAGTTGTTATTTTAGAGGAAGATGCTGACATGAATTTATCCATATCCTATAGATTGATATATAGATTAGTTGGGGACCCCAAAGATAATAAAGGACTAGGTAAATTTCATAATGAATAAATTTTTTGATCCAAGGTGCCTTTTTAAGGAACTTGAAAGAGTGTGGCACTAGGAAGAGAAGGTGGATTTAAGATAATAAATTAAGGGGGAACAAAAACAATAGGCATGAATGTACTTATAGAAGGAACTATATAGAATGTCTCTTGTGGAATAATTGGTTGAGAAGTATCAACCATGGGAACTTTTGTCTAAGTAGATTTAGGCTATAGAGACTGCTAAACTAGATATTATGAAATTATTGGTTTAGGGGGTGCCTCACTCATATATTATTTCATGTGCATCTCTTTTTGAATATTCTTCTCAACACTAGCCTCTTTGTCTTTTCTTTTACCTTTACTCACAAACCCAATTTTTTGTTTTTAAGTGGAGGTAGAGGCCTCTTCCTTAATTTTCATCCTTAATTACTCATGTTTCCTTATGTTATCCTCATCATATTCTTCTTCTGAGTCTATCTTGAAATATTGCACTTTGATACCTTTGGATTCCAACTAGTCATTAGTTATTACAAGAATGGGTTGGAATTTCTCTCTGATAGACGTGAATTATTTTATAGATGAGTGGATTGAATGAATAGGAATAGAAACAACTTGATTACCCTCATATGATGGATCCAATATATTTTCATAATCAGACAAATTAGTAGGAATTTTAGCCAATTTTGAATCTTCAATTTGATTGACAGTGAGATAGTTGTAATCAGGTCTCTTTATATCTTCTTCAATTCTACATTTGGCATAGATGTCCTCAAACTATTTTTTATGAACATAATTACCTTTCATATTTTCCTTCATCATGTTATAATCAAAAAATTTCCTACCCTTGTACTTTTTAAGGGTGATCAATTACATTTTAGTTTCCATTGTCTTGGCCTTGGGAGTAGTTGACATAGTGTATTGACCAATGCTTATTGGAAACATAAATCTTCTTTTATGTGCATCTTATTGTTTCTCGTACATGACTATAATTTGTTTTCACATTTCCATCAAAACTAATTTATTGCTTGGATACTTTGGTATCATGTATGGTTGCTCATCAAATTCTCCCACCCTGATGTATCTAAAAGTTGGGAACTGAAGGAAAATAATACCAATATTATTCACTATTGCCCATGCTTGATCTAAAATTCTTTTCTTTTTTAGTTCTCATTCAAAATACATTTGAACTTATAGAATAAATATTTATTAACTCTTCTAAAAATTTTAATACTTTGTTTGAGATTCAACTATGGTTAGTACTCATAAATAGTAACTTTCTTCCTTTTGCCAACAATGGTCAATCCCATAAAGCTATTCATACAATTTGTAGCATACACTAAGTAAGAAGTCATAAAACTTGAGGGAAGAATATATTCCAAAAATATAGTGGCATATAGAATCATTTATTTTACTTCCCCAATAAATTCATTATTTGTCTTTCTTGATGATGTAGATATAATAATACATCCATTCTTAGAAAATATTTGATGCAAGGAGACCTTTGACCCTAATCAGGAGAGTGATTCAATCTCCTATCTCCTCCATGAATTCACATTAGTAAATATTTTTAGGCCATCTTGTAATTGAGTACCTCAGTGTCTTTATCCAATGTGAATTGATGTGACTTTTGCATTTCTTAGAATTCTTATCATAATATTCTTAGGCTGAAATCACACTTATGTCTAAGTATGCTTTGATGTCTGAAAGATGAAACACTTTATCAAAGTACTCAACACCCAATCGAATTATCACCTTCTCACTATCATCTTTGACTGACTTGGTTTCTTTGTCAAAGTGGGAAGCAACTACTAGGATTAACTCTGAATCTTGAGCCAATATGGGAAATCTAGTTGCCTATGGTATTTCACTATTTAGAATAGGTTGCATATGTTTTGCAGTAGCATCCTTGTCTAACCTTTGTAATAACTCAGTCATATCAACATGATAGATCTCTGTATCCCTAATATGATCTATATTAGAGTCCATTATAGAATCTATAAACACACCCTAAAAATTATACGTCATTACTCTTTTACCTAGATAATCCTTTTGTATTGATCTAGTATCTACAAAGAGATTTTTTAATCCCTAGAGTTAGAATTTTTCATCATTTTCAAGAAAGTTGTAATAGTAGAGAAAATTTGTGTGGTCTAATAACAGATCTTGGTACATATCAAAAAAAATTTATCTGAATTACACCAAAGAATGTAATATTTCATTGCATATCAAATAAAATTCCCTAAAGTACACCTAAGAATGTAAGATCTCAGTGTATATCGAATAAAATTCTCTAAAGTGAACCATGAAGGTAGAATGTGCACTTTAGAGAAAATTATTTGAAGTGCAATGCGTGGTAAATATGAAATTCAGAGAAAATTATCAGAAGTGCAACAGATTAATTGCACTTTGGATAATTTTCTCTAAACTGCACCCATGGTAAACTTGGGGGGGGTAAAACACATAGCGGTGCATATCAAATAAAATTATTTGAAATGGATCAAGAGTGTTAGGGGTTATATTTGAGTAGGTAAATTATTCTTTGGGGAAAAAATCTCTAGAGAGCAAGGAAAAAATCAAACCATAGAAAGAAAAAAAATGAAACAATATTTAAAACATAAAATTAAAAGGAAAGATTTACTTGAGACATGAAGAAATTGATAATAAGCTAAGGTGTTTGGATCATGAAATCCAAAAAACTAGAAGATTCAATCGATCATGAGGATGAATAATAAAATGTCCACACGAGCTCAAAAATGGTGAAGAGAGAAATAATAATGGTAAGAAATAAAAATTACCTAGGATAAATATATATAAAAAGGGTAATTAATGTAAAATTAATTATTGATGTGATGGTTGGTTTGACTGGAAGGTCAGAATAGTTATTTTACCTTGCACATGTAATGGTAGAGAATTTCTTCACTCTTGCACATTGAGCATGTAGTGGTAAAAAAATTCTCCACCTTTGCAACTTGAGGTGTAGTCCAGAGAAAATTCTTTGATCTGCATCATTTTGACTTGGTGTAGTCGAGACAAAATTCTCTGAAATGCATGAGGTGAAAAACATGTTTCAAAATCTAACTTTTTAAGGGAAAACAAAGATAAAGAGGTAGTGATTTACCTCATTTTGTGAGATTAGAGCTCATGGGCTAAAAAAGAGATAAGTTTCATAAGGGTATCCTATGAGTTAAGGCTACTTAAATTCAAGGATAACATACTTATACCTACCAAAACCATATCTTTCTAAAATTATTGATGATGTATGAAAGTAAAGCCAATGAAACTTTCATATTCATGTTTAAGTAGTTAAAATCACCTCAAAAAATGATCAATTTCTATCTTTTTATTACAAATCTAGCTGATGTCAAATTATCAAACCTTAAAAAAATATTGGCACATCCCTAGTGGAGTGTTTCATCACTGATGACCAATATAGTCAAATCATTACAATAATAGTAGAGAACCTCATAACATTAAATACTTATAACTCTCTACAAGATTCACTGATAAGACACAAGTAATGAGGATTTTAGTCTAATACTTGATGATAATGCCAGAAGAGTTTTGGTTCTTAGTTGTACACCTCTTTGAATCATCCTTGAATACTTGAAATAAAATGACAAGCAAATATGGAAAACCCAATGTTATGTCACTATATTTGGGGAAGGGTTTGGCATTCAGAATGAACTGAGCTAATAAAATGACTGATAGGCACCTACAAGGCATATGGTCATGTCCTTACTACTTTTGGCTCTACCTAAACCAAGGCAATAGGACCTATCAAGTAACTTGCTCACATAGAGAGATTCTACAATTCAACCTCCATGGGGATTATTGGCACAAAGAGACACAAATCTAATTAGGGAATTTTCAAACTCATTCAATCCACCTAAAAATGTTTTCATAGAGAATGAACCAATGCATTAAGTTACATACAAGCTACTAAATACATATGGGGATGTGACTGTAACATTTATTCTAAATAATATTTAATAACATGGGCTAAATGGAAGACTATAGTGCTCGGATTTGAAGCATAAACTAGAAACACATGTTAATTGTAGAGTAATTTTTTACTCTATATTGTATTTAAATTTTTGATCGAGCACCATAGTTTTGGTTCCCGCATACCTTGGTCATGATAGCAGAATTTTGGAGCAGAGCATGGGTTTATTTTTGCCTAAGTGTCAAAGTGCAGTGGAAGCTACCAAGTGGTGTAGTCTGAGCATAGGTTCTCTTTCCCCTTTTTCATTTCCTTTGTTTCATTTTTTCCTAAGTATTGCATTTGAGTGGAAGCCACCAAGTGTCACTTTTTGAAACACAGAGCTAGCCAGCTGGCGTCATCTAAGACACTTTTCATAACTTTCAGGAAGGCCACAAAATGTGCCATGAATCTAATAGCAGCTAAGCGAAATGCACCATGTGTCATCATTTGCATCTCATATCAGCACCTGTATTTCATTATATTTTTTAGAAAAGGCTTTTAATGAGCTAAGTAGTAGAATCAGGTAGAAAGTGCTAGGTGGTAGTTGCGAAAAGCCATACACTACCTTTTTAGAGGAAAGTGGATGTCACCATGTGTCGGCATTTGAGAGACATTGGTTTAATGATTGGTTTCAATGCTTTGGTTTAACACAAAAAGGGGTAATTTCATTTTGTTTAAGTGCAAAAGTGCAGTGGAGGATACCAAGTGTCACTCTCTGAGCCCCTTTTTACTCCATCCCCAAAAATAGTGGAAGGCACCACATACCCCTAGCAGGAGAACCAGAAGATGCCATGTATCTTCCCAGGAAGAACAGAGGTCACCATGTGTTAACCTCTGAGAGACCATCTTTGAGCTTCATTGCTAAATAAATATTGTGGTGGGTCTCAGGTGTTATTTCAAAGGTCTGTGGAAGCACCAAGTGTCAACATGTGAAGACTACAATGTGCATCCATCCCCTTTTAAAAGGTTGCTTGGGCAAGGAATGTGGTGAGTTTTATTTTGTTAAAATTACTAAGTATCGAAGAAGCAGAATGCAACAGGTGTCCAAAGCAAAGCGTTCCTGAGTAGAATATTAAGAAAGCCAAAATGCCACGTGTCTTCAATAAATTAAGTAGAAAGTGCCAAGTGTCGTTCTCCAGTTCTTTCTAAGCAATAAGGAGGATTTTAGGAAATTGACTAAGTGTCCTCTTCCATTCCAACAGAATAGAGTTTTTGGTCTATCTGTTGCCACTAAGTGAGATGGAGGGAAATTTGGTGTAAGTTATTCCTGGTAGATGGAATAGTTCACCAGGTAGATTTTTGGAGCTTGCAAGCATTAAAAGGGCCGTATATTTGTCCCTTGTAAGTGGAGGCATAATAGACAGTTGAGCAACTAAGCAGGAGATAGAATGAGAAAATCAGGCACAGAAATAGGTACTAGTCATGAATTGCCATGCCGTAGTCAGGACATTTCTTAATAAGACCAAGATGCATCCAAGGCATTGAAAGCACCATCTGTTTGTCCCCTATGAGTTAAGGATAGAGTAGAATTGCATGAGAAATGGGATTATGGAAGGAGACATTTGAGGCTATAAAAGAAAAGGATCAATTTACCAGAAAAGGGGGGAAAACTTTATATAATTTAAACTTTCTAGAGTTTTTTACCAGTAATATCATTTGCTTTTGTCTCATTTTCTTGAGTTGTAAAGTTAATGTAACTATGCATGTTTTTGTGCATTTTATGTGGCTGAATGAATTAAAAAGAATGAACTCTATGCCTTGGTTGATATTATCTATGTCATTTTCAAAGGTAGTTTATACTATAGATTTTCTAGAGTTGTGATTAGGAATGTCATTTCCTTTTGTCTCATTTTCTTGAATCTGAAGTTTTACATAATTTTACGTGTTTTTATGCCTCTTATGTGATTGGAAGATTCTTATAAGAAGATTAAACACTATGCCTTGTTGACATTTTCTATATCTCAGAAAAATAATTCCCTGTTGTAAGCCTCTATTTCTATTGTTTCAATCTTTGACATTGATCATGCACTTGTCTGCGCTTAAATTTAATTGAATCCTACACATAGTCTCACTATGCTCAAGTTAGGATTAGGATTACACTCAGGTGCATCACCATAGTTAGGTTTTAATTATTAAATTTGCATTTCTATCTAATTTCCTATCCCTTTTCCCCATGCACTTGATATAAAAGAAGAGACCAGCTTCTCTAAAATTTGGAGGCTGTTTCAAGCCGCAATGTCCCACGGCTTGAAACTTCCCATTGTTGATTGATTAGAATAAAGCACAATTTTTGTCATCAATTTTTTTTGGCATGGCTGGTGGGATGAATATTTCAAGGAGTTGAAGAAGTTTGGTGTGTTCTTCAGCCAACTAGCCTTTGAAGGTTTTTATTTTATCAACACCAGTGATGACTCTGAGTTGAATCAGCCAGTTAAGCAGTCCAGTATCATCAAGAAATCACCATTTGGTATGTATAATTTTGTTACTCATAGATATGAGTCTTATTCTACTTCATATATTTTTAATCAAGAACAAGTTTCTCTTGGAATCACATCAAGTAACAGGGATGCATATAGTCATGAGTTTCACCCTTCATAGGTTCAATATGACCAACCTCAGCCCTGTCATGAGCTATACCAGTCTTATGCCCAGTCTCCCCAATGTGTCACATCCCATGCTCAACCTAATCTTATTTTCACCTTCAAAAATGCAATGTTGGGATATAAAAAATATGTATTAGAGCTCAACAACAGAAGGGGATGTGGCCAAGGAATTCCTAATCATGTCATCCATCAAGTAAGGGATGTAGTAGATCTAATTAAAAGTGAGTGGGATCCCATTGAAAGAGAAAATTGGAAAAATCTTACATCTGAGATGTTGGATGTGCGTGGCTTGATTGCATTTATAGAAGAGAAGCTAAGCATTCATGAAAGACAACCTTACCAAGTCTATCAACCTACACATTCACTACAACAAGTTCCATATTAGACATATGCCACCCCTGTTCATGAGCCAAGTTGAACCTGTCAAGGTCATTTCCCCAATAATGCTGAGTCTATGTTAGCAGCAAGGGAAGAGGACCCCAAACTCTCACTTTCCCCTCAGTCCCTTCCACCCTTCCTCAAGAAGCTTCTTGTTTTTCATCATAGCCTTCTTATTTATCCCTTTTCAAAGAAGAATATATTTTGGAGGAAGAAAATAAGTATGTAGAGGATTGCGCTCAATTCATGGCTAGTCAAGAAGATTTAATGACAGATAAGGAGAAAATCACCATAGGTACCCCCTTTGATGAACAAGAGGACAAGTCACAAGCTTTTGCCTTAACCTCTAATGAGGAAGAGATCATTTCTAACTTTTTCCTCACTTTACAAGAAGATATGGAGGAGCATGGCCACTCCCTTGATCAAGTCATTGAGACAGGTGACACTATTCTTCAAGAAGGCTATGAACTAGCCAAATGTGGAGAAGACAACATCGAGACTCAACTAAATATGTAGAAGGGATGCCAGCTTTTAGATTTATCCTTTTAAGAGGTTGAAGTCATCAAGGAGCATGTTGATGCAATAGAACCCAAAAATGAGGTAGAAGGAGATAAGCCAAAAGATGATGGATATCAAAAGACACAGAGTGGACAACCAACACCCATCGATTTCTTAATGAGACACGACAACATAAAGGTCCAGTATTTGATGGGATTTTAAGAACAAGAAGAGCTTATGGATGTCGAAAGCATGTTTGACTCATACTCGTTCGAATGCAGGCAAATTTGTGTGGCCTGCACAAACGACATTTCACCAAAGATATACCCATTTCAATCACATGTATGGTGACAAAATCTGGCTTGTCATGAAGAAGATGTTAGAAATTTTGTTTTTGATCCTAGAGGGAGATAAAGATGCTTAATTAATGTAGTTAGGTAGTTTCCATTCCCACATTGTTTTTTTTTGTTGTTGTTTTCCTGCTTTCCTTTTAAATAAGTGTTTTAAACATAGAGTCAGTGGCTTAGATTTTTTTTTTAATTATTTAAATTTTGTCACATTAAATGCTTCCCAAAACTTCTAAAATCTCTAAGGTACCTTACACCGTGACTTGCATAGCGTGTCCACCTCACTGTTTCCTGAAGATTGAGTAAGATCTACTAATGATCATCTAAATTTAATGCTATTTGGGAATTGATAAGTCCATAAATATCCCTTAGCAAGATTTAAATTTTACAAATTCTCAAAAATTCTTGAACTGACAAAAATATCCTTCTCATTGTGATTGTTAGCGCCTAGTAAAATTTTCTTTAGCAAGCATGTTTCTATCTTGTACAAGGTTCATACCAAGTATTATAGAAAAGAGATGGTGGGAGCATCATCTTCACAACAAAGAGATGGGATGTCTGAATCTCTTGATAAGTTGCTTAGTAATAAGTCATATGCTACAGCTCCTGTGCAACCATCGAGAACCTATCCAAGAACTAGAATCCTAGAAGTTGGTCAAGCAAGTGACCCCTCAAAAGTAAATGATTACGTAGATGAAATCATGGACCTAATCTTGCAAAGAACAAGTAGAAAGAATCTTAGATAAAGGGCACACCAAATGTGTCTTATAAGGGCTAAAGCAAGGCAATACGAGACATTCAAAATAAGGATATGGACTTCATAACTGGCTCAGTTCATTGTCGTAGCTATGCATCCATGCCCTAATTTGATTGAACTATGCACAAACTTGCTCCATGCACCATCTTGCACCATTCAATAGGGTCCCTTTATGCTACAGATCACACCACAAGCTATTAGGGACATGCTAGCCTTGCATTATGATAATACCACTACATTCCACACTATTGATAGGATGTAGAGAATGTGGGTGAATGTCAACACTTAGATAAGGTTTTTGAGGTCCAAGTTACAAATGGATGATGGTGATACTATAGTACCCACGCTCCCTGCACCAAGAACTCAGTTCACACCAGCTAGCCAAGATGCAATGTCAATGATGGTTGTCATCTTTGGCATGAAGGATGACATGGTGGCATATGTAGAACAAATGGCCATCCTTTTCAGGTTGAAGATAGTTGACAAGATGTAGGAATATCAATTTGACTTCTTAGATCACATCGCATTTTTAATAGTGAAACAGCTGACCCAGTTCAGATCAAAAGGGGTGTTCAGGTATTCCTCTTATTTGTTCCATCTCATATTATATCAGAACCCTAACCTTTTCACCCAACATATGGATCTGAACATATATCACCTAGCTTTTGATCCCCAAAGAACCATTCCTGTGTCTGCATGGACACACATTTTATCAAGAACTAACGACCTATATGATTTTTGGGAACTGTTCATTACCACCGCTCTTCATTACCTTATCCCTGAACCTATCATAAATAGGTTATTTCCAAGTGTTTCAAAACTCCTGGTCAATTTTCCAATCTTGTGTGACTTCTATTTTGGCTCCCACCACATGATCATAAGGGTTCATGGTTTTTGTGGGGAACCAGTGTTGCTACCGAAGACTTTAACTCTTAGATTGGAATTCCTAGAAGTTACTAGGTAGGTGTCTATAGTCGATAATGGGTATGGCTCTAGAAAGAATAAGAGAAAAATGTACAATCTCTCATGGATGGCTGGCAACATAAGCCTAGAAACCAAAAATGTTGAGATAGTGCTGCTGAGAAAGCTAGCCTTCCTGGGGTTCCTGTTAGTCAAAGACAAATGGCTTTATGACCCAAGTGATTACATCACTTCTTGGGTAAGGACCAATAGGATTGGGGCCAGGATTGCACGTGAAGGCCACCCATTTTGGGAGACCAAAAAAACCCTGTAGAAGATGATCCTAGTCTCTATGTTGAATTGACAGATTTTCCCCTACCATAGAATAGGCCATGGGAAACCTTCTATGATAAGTAGAGGGATTATGATCCCAAAGTCAGGATGACTTTTGGTTTGACAAGGACATTGAAGAACAAAGATTGGGATGTAGAGAAAATTGAAGCCTATTGGAAATATAGGCAGGAAATTTCTCAAACCACCCATGCTTTCAAAAGTGTGGACTCAGATGAAAGATGGGAGGAAATATGGGATGAGTTTCATCCCTCCTCTACATCTAGTCCTGAAACAAGCCAATTTTTGACACTCAGTACAGGGTAGAAAGCTAGAGCCGGACCAAGTTAACAACCACAGGCCTCAGAGCAAGCTGCAACTACAGTCACTACATCAGCCTGGCCCTAGCCTCTTAGCACCATAGAACAAAAAAGTAGTGTGGTGTCTTCACCACCAAAGTCTTCCACATTATCAGAAGTGATTGAAGTCTCTAGCTCTCCAAGAGCACCATCAACAACAATAGAGGTCGAAGGGAAGCAAACGTAGCCAGAGTCAAAGATGCCCAGGAAGAGAAAGAGGGTGTAGTTCCATTTTGATTCAGAGGAGGAAGAGGAACCTTCACAGATCCAAGTGTAGAGCACTATAATTCCCCCTCAAGTAAGTATTACTCCTCCTACTCCCTCTCAGTCTATTCCTTTCCCTATCAGCGTGATGCCTCCACCGAGCCAAATGACACCTCCTATCACCTCTGCCATCCCCATTTCACAATTCACCCCATCCTTGGCACCTCAAGCCCTAATGTTACCCCATTTATCCCCCTCTATTCCCAAAAATATGCCCCTCTAGCTCACCCCTAGCCAACCACTACCTATTTAATATGGCCTACCACAAGGATATCCTTTCGCAAGAGGACGTATTGCATCCCCTTCCACCTTTCAGACATAGGCTGATGCTGCTAGGAAGACAATAGAAGTCCAGATGGAGAAGAAGAAAACCAAAGAGAATAAATCATTGGCTATCCCACATCTATGGTCAAAATTTGACCATATTCAGCAGCAATTGACAGTGACCCATTTGTCACCCAACGTTGTCAAGCTGAGTAAGCAAATGCAACTAGAGGATTATACAATGAACACAGTGGCCATTGATATGTCCCTGTTCAGGCCCCAGGACAGAGTTGACCTATTGACATAATCCACTTTTACAATCATAAAAGATTATTTGAAAATATCAAGAAGACTTCAGAAGATGGAGGCTGATTTGGCCAAAGAAAAGGCAAACTATAGTAGTTTGGCCAAAGAAATAAATAAGAGAGATAATGAAATAGCAAACCTAAAAAAACAATTGTAAGATACTATTTTCCTTCAGACTCATCAGGTAGTCCAGGCCCAGAATGATTCATTAAAAGTAGAGCTCACACTTGTAAAAGATGCAGCAATAGCCCTTAGGTGGGAGAAAGTAGTGTTGTAGGGAAGAGTTGAAGAACTTCAGCTACAAGTTACCCAAACACAGTAAAAGCTAATGGATAAACAAAACAAAGCTATGGCTTTTCAAGCCCATTTTTAAGTAGAGTAATAGAAAGTGACGCAACTAACGCTAGAACTGGCTAATAGGCTACAAGGTGTAGGAGTGATAAAACTAGTGAAGGAGCTCTACGAGTCAACATGGGAAAGAATTTCCTCAGAGATTATCTATCTCAAGCCATCTCTTACCTTCCTACTCAATGCACATCAATTGTGTGAGAAGGTGTAAGATTCAGTGCAAACCACTCTAGCTACAGTCTCCAACAAAGTCACATACTCCCAAACCTTGTTGTAGAAGCTCTATGATGCAATGGATGTGACACTAGTAGCCACGGGAATCACTGACAGAATGGTCACCGCAAAATGGGTTAATGAGGTGCTCAGTTGCAATGTTATAGCCAACAGTTTCAAGGAACTTCTTGAAGTTGTGAAAGAAGGCATCGGTGAGATGAGACAACATATTAAAGATCTAGTGTAACTAGGCCTTCCTTCTCTATTTTTAGATGCCAACATGGTGCTAAGGGTTGATCAAATTGAACCATTGTTTCTGGCCAAATAGAGGGATCAAATAATTTTCCAAGACCTACGAGATGATTCCTTAGTCTCAGAAGTTGAAGCTTTTCTGGTTCCTATTGCCCAGCTAGAATTCAAATTAAAAGCTCCAGTCTAGATTTTAAAAACCTTTTCACACAAGGATATCATTAACCTTGATCTAGCTTTCATTAAATTGCAAAACAAGCAAGGGTTATCTGACCACGAATGGTCCATCTACCAGACAACACTTTTGAAGCTATAAAATTTTGAAATTTTGATAGAGCAGGAGCCAGGTTTCTTTTTTAGCAAGCTCAAATGTCCTGGGGGTCACTAGTAACTGTAGAATAATTTTTTACTCTACGATGTATTTAAATTTTTGGTTGAGCATTGCAGTTTGGGTTCCCGCATACCTTGGTCATGGTGACAAAATTTGGAGCAGAGCATGAGTTTATTTTTGCCTAAGTGTCGAAGTGTAGCGGAAGCTACCAAGTGGTGTAGTATGAGCATAGGTTCTATTTCCTCTTTTTTTTTACTTCATTTAATTTTTTCCTAAGTATTGCATTCGAGCAGAAGCCACCAAGTGTCACTTTCCAAAACACAAAGCCAGCCAGCTGGCATCATCCGAGACACTTTTCATAACTTTTAGGAAGGCCACAAAATGTGCCACAAATCTAATAGTAGCTAAGCAGAATGCACCACATGTCTGCATCCACGTCTCATATCAGCACCCACATTTCATTCTATTTTTTGTCAAAGGCTTTCAATGAGCTAAGCAGCAGAATTAGGTAGAAAGAACCAGGTGGTAGTTGTGGAAGGCCCTAGACTACCTTTTTAGAGGAAAGCAAAAGTCACCATGTTTTGGCATTTGAGAGACTTTGGTTCAATTCCTGGGTTCAATGCTTTGGTTTAATTCAGAAAGGCATCGTTTCATTTTTTTTAAGTGTTGAAGTGTAGTGGAGGCTACCAAGTGTCACTCTCTGAGCCCCTTTATACTCCATCCCCAAAAATAGTGGAAGGTGCCACATACCCCTAGTAGGAGAAGTGGAAGATGCCACATATCTTCCTAGGAACAGTGGAGGTCACCACGTGTCAACTTCCAAGAGACCATCTTCGAGCTTCATTTCTGAATAAATATTGTGGTGGGTCCTGGGTGTTTTTTCAAAGGTCTGTGGAAGTGCCAAGTGTCAACATGCGAAGACTGCCATGTGCATCCATCGCCTTTTAAAAAATTTCTTGAGAAAGGAATGTGGTGAGTTTTATTTTGTTAAAATTGCTAAGTACCAAAGAAGCAGAATGCGACAGGTGTTAAAAGTGAAGCATTCCTAAACAGAATATAGAAAAAGCCAAAATGCCCCATGTCTTTGGTAAATCGAGAGGAAAGCACCAAGTGTCATTCTCTGGTGCTTTCTAAGCAATAAGGAGGATTTTAGGAAATTGACTAAGTGTCCTCTCCCGTTCTAACAAAATAGAGTTTTCCATCTATCTATTGCCACTAACTGAGATGGATGAAAATTTAGCAGAAGTTATTCTTGGTAGATGGAACAGTTCACTGGGTAGATTTTTGGAGCCTACAAGCATTAAAAGGGCCATCTGTTTGTCCCTTGTAAGCGGAGGTAGAATAGATAGTTGAGTGGCTAAGCAGGAGATGAAATGAGAAAATTAGGCATAGAAGGAGGTACTAGTCATGAATCACCATGCTGTAGTCAGGACATTTCTTGATAAGACTAGGATGCATCTAAGTCATTGAAAGCACCGTTTGTTTGTCCCATGTGAGTTAAGGATGGAGTAGAATTGTGCGGGAAAGGGGATGATGGAAGGATAAATTTGAGGCTATAAAAGAAAAGGATCAGTTTGTCAAAAAAGGGGGGGAAACTTTATATAGTTTAGAATTTCTAGAGTTTTTGACCATTAATTTCATTTGCTTTTGTATCATTTTCCTGAGTTGTAAAGTTAATGTAACTGTAAATGTTTTTGTGTCTTTTATGTGGCTGAATGAATTAAGAAGATTGAACTCTATGCCTTGGTTGATATTATCTGTGTCATTCATAAAGGTAGTTTATACTATAGATTTTCTAGAGTTGTGATTAGGAATGTCATTTGCTTTTGTCTCATTTTCTTGAATCTGAAGTTCTACATAATTGTACGTGTTTTTGTGCCTCTTATGTGATTGGAAGATTTTTATAGGAAGATTGAACACTATGCATTTTTGACATTTTCTATATCTTAGCAAAAGAATTCCTTGTTGCAAGCCTCTATTTTTATTGTTTCAATCTTTTACATTGATCATACACTTGTTTACTCTTAAATGTAATTGAATCCTAAACATAATCTCACTGTGCTCAAGTTAGGATTAGGATTACACTCAAGCGCATCGCCATAGTTAGGTTTCAATTCCGGCATTTGTGTTTCTGTCTAATTTCCTATCCCTTTTCCCCACACTAGATACAAAAGAAGAGACTAGCTTCTCTAAAATATTGAGGTTTTTTCAAGCCACAATGTCCCACAGCTTGAAACTTTCCATTGTTGATTTATTATAATCAAGCACAATTTTCATCATCAACATTAACTATACAATATTTTATGTATCTATAGGGTAAATAATAGTTATATTATGCAAAGGGTGTGTTATATAGGGTAGGATAGGGTAGGGCAAGTTACTAATAATAAAAAGGGGTGGTGTGTTGGTGGTTTTCAAATAACAGGGTTTGTTTCAACTTACATGACCTTACCTATCGTAAAGATGTAGGAAAACTAAAATACAAGCCATGTAAACTACAAGGAGAATTATTCATCTATTTGTGCCAATAGAGTGCAAATGATCAAATGATCCCTAAAACCCTAGAACATACACTAAAAATAGAATCTCAAATACTTTCTCCTACTAAATTCATGAACCTAAGGTGCCCTAATGAGGTATTCAAAAAAATATTTTCAAACCTTTATGGAAAAAAGTGGCTTATAATCCATATCTATACCCAAGATTACAACCACACATAATCACAAAGATAGATATCCAATCAACATAGCATGTAAAAATTCTCATTATTTTCCATTAACAAGATATAATAAGAACCACAAGTATTTTCCATTAACTTCAAATAAAATATTACATACACCAATGTTTCAAAATGCTACCATGGGGACAAGCATGGTGTATTTACTCTATTTTAGACATGGGATACATATAGAGATGCTCTTAGATATTGATAATTGTTTTAAAATTACAACCACCTTATTAAAAGAGACATAATACACACAAATTTGATCCCAAAATTTGGAAGAGCATATACGTAGAATGACAAAGACCAACAACATCGACCACAATGACCAACACAATGGATAACCAACCTATTAAATACAAAAGAAGCCCTATATTTATACATTTTTACCCATTTAAAATTTTCCATTTCTAATGTCCCTCCAAGATACTCCTAGCTCAAAAATATTCCTTTGCCACTACTAAAATCTTAATGTAATTGTAAGGAAAATAATTGTTACAATTGCCTGTAAAAAGAATAATGGATATTTGAATCACATCCTTTCATTTCATGGTGGGAGATTCATTTTTCATGAGTTAGAAGGATAATATTCATGGTGGATGAAAATAATCCATTTATCTTTATATATAGCTCCCTAAGGATGCCCTAGACAACTTTCTTACATAGATGGAGCCTCCTGGACAATTGACCTTCCCTTTATGCATGCCATGGAACAACCTTGTCTTGAAATGATGGCATGGGAATATTCTAGATCCATGGCCTATTTTAATGATCTTATTTAGATTGGCCCACATTGATTTACAAACCTATTTTCTCTCCCATGGAGGAGTTTGGACAAGCACAATAATGAAAAATACAAAAGACTTAGGTCATTTTTAACTTTTTAGTTTTTGGAACCAATTTCCTTTTAAACATATTGCATTTCACACCTTTTCCTTTTGCACTTTTTCTTTTTCACATTTGTCAATTTTCACATTTTTTTTTCCAAATTTTCACTTTTATGATTTCCTTCATATATTTTTAAATACAAAAATGCTTTATATTCAACCTCAAGGTTACCATAGTTCATTTTCAAAATTTCTAAGTCATCCTAACACTAGTGGTGAAATATTAGCCAATTAGCTTACATAGGGTCTTGTTCCTTAGATGATGTGTAGGCAAATGTGGCATCACCATGTCACATATTCTCACCAATATCTTTGATTTACACTGACCTCAACATTACCTATCTCCATATGCAGTTGAGCATCATTGAAATGTCCACCTTCCTATGTGGTAATGATATTTCCTTATAGGCATGATGAAAATGAGCGTACCACATGGAATCCCCATGGGTTCTCAGTATCACCTTAATATTATATTTTATTATGGGCTCCAAGATCATACCACCTAGAGAATCCATGGGATTTTTGCACTCTACTTAGTCAGTCTTAGCTCTAATTAGCATTTCTTTACCATGTATTAGCTTTTTATTTGGCCTAAATATTTGATAAGTTAGCTCTCACTTGCACTCTAAATCCTAATTTTTAGGATAAAATGAAGACTATAGATCTAGATTTAAAGGATCAAACACCATTGGCTATCTACTATGGATTGAATTTGATGTTTGTATTCCCATTGTTTATCATCGACATGATCATCAATGATGTTTACACTACTGTTAAATTTAAGATCTAATGAATGATTACCTTATTGACATAAATTTTATGTCCACATGCCTATCATTTCATGTTCTCGTGAATGTGTTTGATGTTTTTGTGACCATCAAACTTAAGCCATAAATAGCAAGTATCCATTGGAGCTTAACTTTAACATACAAATGACCATCAAAAGACATTCTTGTATCCATCATAGATGTCCATGTGGTTATCACACTATTGGTCCCACTCATTGAGATATCAACACATGTCCTCTTTCCATTCCTTTGGAGGTTCCTTTGAATTTTTTGACCCCTGCATGCCATTGGATCATTATGTATCCCATCAAGATGGTGACACTCGTCACTCTCACATGGATCTTGGATATTTTTCATGATTAAACACTAATTATATAGTAATTTGGTCTTAGACATTTTTATCTTCATCAGGACAATTTTTTCAGACATTTTGTCTACAATAATTTCCTTGAGCTTTCATCTCTATCAGTCTTTTATTTATTTGGATAATTATTTCAGACACATTTTGTTGAGAACAAGTTCTCTAAAGTAGTTAATATTTAAATTTTTTCTAAAGAATTCGAACCTTACACTTTTCCTAAAGAAATGAAATTTTCTTTGACTTTTTGTGTGGACAAAATACCTAAAGGAAAAAGACCTTCGGTCTTTCTACCATGGATAAAATGTTTTACCTAATTCCATTAGGATTTTTATACATACATTATTCTAAAACAAATAGGTCTTCAATTTTGTTGTCAAACACTTTGCCTGATGAAAATGAATTTTATAAGACTTTTTGTTGAAACATTTTTCTTGATGTAAATAAATCTTCAAGATTTTTTTCCAAAAATCTTGAAGACTTATTTGTGTCAAGAAAAAATTTTGGACAAAAAGTCCAAAAAATATTTAAGGACACTAAGTAAAGACCGAATTACCACTTAGTCAATTCAATATATAACTTGACCTTTGAGTGAACATTTGAAGAAAAAAAATTGGGCTAAGGACTTAATATTTTATAATTGACAACGGCCCATTGGCTTCAGTGCAATTTTTGGTACTAATGCAATGTATGAGAATGTTAAGCCTTACAACCAAAATAAATTTTATAAGAATTAAAATAATTGTCATGTAATGTTCCTTGATGAGGAGGATAATATAAAGTTGCATTAGCATTAGAATAAATAAATCAATCCCTAAAATATTTTCATTAGTTTTATATGAAATGGACTCAACAATGTCATTTTCACTCTTACCAATTCCACTACAAGAATAACCCCTTCATTACATAAGTTTAAAATGAGGGTGAGAAACATGATGTCATATAGAAATAATCTCTTAAGATAAATAAAATTAACATTTTAAAGAAACATTATATTTCTTACCATTTTTAAAATACATTTTAACAATGAGCATGTCAATTAAGTCTTGTTCTTCTCTCATGTTTTCATTATACAAGTTTTATGTTAAAATAATGGAATGTTTCTAGTATTCAAGTTGATGTTTTAATGCAAGCGTTTAGTTATATTTTTAAATAATTTTATACTTGAAATCATAAATTAAAGCCTCATTTTGTTTATTTAGAAACATCATTTTGAAATATTATTGGCATAACTAATAAAAATAATATTAAAAGATTAATGATATAAGTGTTTCAAATATTTTTCTTGTAGTATGAAAAATCCTATGTGAATAACACCAAACGTTTTTGAAAGATAATAAAATTCTCTTAAAAATGTGGAAAGTAAAATGACCAATAGGACCGAAGCATTAATGAATTCCTTGTTTGATAGAAAAAAAAAAAAAAAAGTTTAACAATTATTATCTTGTGTTTTATGGGATGTGTAAGTCTTTTAATGAACGAGTTTAACCAAAAAAATTGCATCACTCAACTTGGAAAATGTTTGAACAATATATAAATTTGAGAAAAAAAAAAGCATTGTCATTTACATATTAGACATGGTGAAGGATATCATAAATTGACTTCGGATTGGTTCCACATATAATGTGATATATTAAACACAATTTTACAACTCAGGAGATTAAAAATCACTAAACAAAATGAATATAATTAAAGGCATTGTGTAGGGATTAAAAACGTTATAATTAAATATCATTAAACATGCATAGAAAAATGCCAAGAAATATAGAGTATAAGCATAAAAATTATGCAAAAAAGCTAAACTGACTACACCAAGAGTGAAACACATAAAAAAGAGTGGCTATAAAATAATAAGTGCCACATAGTACAAAGAAGAATACCAAAACTCTCAAAAATTTAGATCAAAGAATACATTAACATGCAAAATGAGAAAAAAAAATTTAAGATAAATAAAATAATGTGTAAAAAATAGACATTCATAATGTAAATCAGTAGGCTCTTGAAGTGAAACACACTAATCAATAAAAATGAAAATGTTATTGTGCATGAAACTAAATGCCATAATGAGTGAAAGAAGTAGAAAACACTAAAAAAATATGCCTTGTAATAGTAATATAATTGCAATTAATGGTAGAAATATAGTACCACATAGGGCCAAAATTAAGGAATATCTTAATTTATACAACAAAAATGCCTTAACATAATCAAAATGTTTTACTCGAGTAAAAGCACATTAACAGCTATGAGATGTCTTAAGAGGATAGGTAGAATTGATTATTAATAAAAAAATCCAAAATCAAATTCAAGTAGGTACATAAAGCAAAGCAATGTACACATTTATCAGATAGAGGTACAATCAAAATATGATATCTCAAAATAACCGTGTAGTACCGAATGACACATAACAAGTCAATAATATCAAATTTTTATTGTTTAATGAGACACCAATGCTATGTTGATTACTAGAATATCTCATAATAATATATGACTATTATATTAAAACATCAATATATGAAGTCAAATATCAAAAACAAAAGCATTAAGCAAAAAAAATATGTAAAACGATTACTCAGATCACGAACATACAAAATAACTCAAATTTCAACTTTAAAATTAACATTATTTAATTAGGTCTAAAATAAAGTTTAAGGCATAAATAAATGCATGCACAAAAGGAAGGATATCACCTCATAAGTGAGCCACACCCAAGACTAAAAGGCACAAAGTGATAGTCAGAGAAATAAAATCAATGGAAGAAAACCCCATGTGCATTAAGAAGAAAGTTTACATAAACATTATCCAAGATTAAAATCATGAATAATAGAGGAAAAGAGATAAGATAATATTAATTTAATTTAATTTAAACATATTTCCAATATTTTATAAATATGTATAATGAGAGAGGAGAGAGCTTCTTAAATATAACTAGTGAGCCAAAAGGAGTTACTAGAAAAATCCATTAGAGTCTTAAATGAACTTATTATTGTGTGCTTGGTGTCACTAATCCTAGTGGCAAGAGGGGGATGTGTGTGACAATTATGGAAGGATTTACGTGTTACGTGAAACTTTAGGATTTCATTCAAAATGGATAAAAGAGGCATGACACCTCATAAATATGAAAAATGGGAATTATAAATTACATCATAGGAAATGCACAACTTAGGTGTTTAATGTACCTACAAAAAGATTACTCTCTAATTTTGTTTATTTTGGATAGTTATTTGGATTAGTACATTTTATATTTTTTCCCATGTTCACGAGTGTTGATTCATGTTTACTTCTTAACCTAAGATCTTGTATTGTAACAAATGTTTTGGGTTGATTGCCCAAAATCTTCATATGCTTCAACAATAAAGCAACATATCCCACAAGTTTCAAGGTAAACATGGTTTATATCAAAAAAATTATGTACTATAAACCTTCATATTTTGATTATTTATTGTATATTTCACATATGGACATTTATTACTTCATTTTAATTTCATATTTTTTGAGAAACTATGTACGTTTGGAGCCATCTCATAAAACCAAAAGTGTGTTGTACACACTTAAGTAAATTTTATCCTTCTCTATTATAAATTTATATAATAGAATAAAAGTAAAACCTTTTTAGATAATAAAATATACTCTTTGACACTTTATAATGACAAGTATGACACAGCTTTACCATGCATTAATTGAGCACCTAAATAAAATACAAATATTCCATCATGTCACACTTTCATGATATATTATGTGTCAACCCTTAAATTTAATTGATATACACCAACATGAACCATAATATCTACTTAAAACCTAATAAATATCTTTCATTGACATATCCACACTCTGAATTTAGTCCACCTATATAGATTGGTTTCATCACTCGTGGTTAGTACCTCTAATCTATATTC